>BLKR01009473.1:0-115169 GCA_011170035.1 Teleogryllus occipitalis | reverse complement strand
ACAACCTTACATCGATGGATACTAAAATAGTATTGCTACATATCGGCAGGTCTGGCCGTAAGAAAACACCGGAATTTTCAGGAAAAAAACTGCGCCCGGCGACGGTTTCGAATTATTTTGTAAACATCCGAAAAGCGCTGAAAGACGAAACTTAGGGCCACGAAAGGTTGTAATAATAACTAGATGTGCTACTGAATGGCACAGACTTTCTCATAGCAATTTTTTCTAATTTCCTTAGTGTGGAATGACTTTAAGGTCTTCCTTCATTCTCTACCCAGCTGCCATCTATCGTCACCGAAAGTACACTTTCTTGACATTTTCTCAACTTTTCGGTATTTTAATTGTAGAACTGAAATATGACTTCAAGAATATTATAGGAAAGTAAAACCTCGACCTATATAGAAATTCTCATTGAAAATTTTGGGTCTGTCTTTAAGAAAATGGCGATTAAGCATTACTGTAAATGCGAAATTTGAAGCTCTTTTTCAGAGGAATCTATTGAGTTTTCGAAAAACTTCATTTGAAGTTCCTTCAAGCACTTCTACTCACAAATGTAATAATGTATACAAATTGATCTAAATGTGCATATTAACGGCGTGAGAGATATTTAAAAAAATTACATTTGCGTATTTTTTGAAAAACAAAAGAATACAAGAAAATTAACTTTACGTCATATTAAACAGTCCAATTAGCACTATCCATTGGAAAAATTTACAGAAAAAATTAGGGGCCATTTTTGAGAAAATGGCATTTGAGCGTTTCTGAAAATGCGGAATTTAGAGTTCATTTTAACAGAACATTGTTGAGTTTTCCAGAAACTTTATTTGACATTATTTAAAGCACATGTACTCATAAATCTAATAGTGTAATGAAATCGCATCTAAGGTAAATGTTACCGACGTGAGAGACAAGTCAAAAAAATTACATTTTTGAAATTTTTGGAAAAACAAAACAATAGAGCAATATGGCGTTTATGTCATCGAATAGGGTTGGTTGGGCTCTAATCCTACCCAAAATTTAAAAAACATTGGAACAGTTTTTGAGAAAATATTGTTTTTGTAATTTTTAAAATTGCAAATATTGCACGTTCTATTGCACAAAAACTACTAAAATTCAAAAAAGTCTACATGATTTTAATGGAAGAACTATTTATAATAAAAAATTTCGTTTGACGGAAAAATCGGTGTCTTCAATTTTATAGTTGTAGGAAGAACCCCGAAAAAATTCAAACTTTTGAAATTTTCGAATATTCAGTTAACCGTGAAAATGGGACCTACGCCACCTTTATAAGTGCATTTTACGGTATTCTTACAAGAAATTTAAAGAAATATTTAGAGCCGTTTTTGAGAAAAGTTTGAAAATATCAGGGGGTCTTCATGTAAAGTACCCCCATATTTTAAAGAATATTTTTGAAAATTTCAAAGCTTCAACTAGAGCCAGATAGAGGAGTTTCTTCAATTTGGAAAATATCGTACGAGTGGTTTAGATGCTAGATTTATTCATATACGACAGACGGACGGTCGAACAGACAGACGAACAGGCGGACGGACGTTTTGAAAAAACTGCTTTTTCGGTATCAGGGGACCCTAAAACGTGTAAAATTTAAAGAAAAAATGGGGAGACGTTATTGAGAAAATTTTGGTTTTCTTATTTTTTAAATTTACGAATATTGCACGCACTATTTCACGAAAATTACTAAAATTTTTAAAAAAATTGCATGACCTTTATGAAGGAACTAATTATAGACAACAAATTTCATTTGAAGGAAAACTCTCTGTTTTCAATTTTATAGTTTTAAGAAGACACAGAAAAGAATTCAAACTTTTGCAATTTTCGAAACGTCAAGCAGAATTAACCGTGAAAATCGCACCTATACAATCTTTATAAGTTTTTTTACTCTATTATTGCAAGAAATTTGAAGAAAATATTTGGAGCCGTTTTTGTGAATAATTTGAAAATGTCTGGGGGGCTTCATGTAAAGTACCCCAAATTGTGAAGAATTTATTTCAAAATTTCAAAGCTTAAACTAGAGTCGATTTCTTCAATTTTGAAAAAATCCTACACATGATTTAGTCGCTAGTAGTGCTCACAAACGGACAGACATATGGACAGACAGGCGGGCTGACGGACGAACGTTCTGGAAAAAAACAACTTTTTCGTTATCAGGGGACCACAAAACGTGGTGCAATCGATTTTCCGCAGCATTACATAACATTCTCTATACCGCGTATATTTCTCCGTATGTATATGCGAAAGTACAAATCCTTCGCTGGGGTTTGTTGTAGACACCCCCTCCGACTGACATGCAACTGTTACAAGAAGAAACGAAAGCTTCAAGAGAAATAAATGCCTTCGGACGATTTCCCACTCTCGCGCACACACGCTTACACGCACGCCTGTTGGAAGCAATTAAATCATATCACTATTATTTTCAACAAAGCTTAGAAAATTTGAATAACTTTCTGAGACAAGTCTTGCCTGAAATGTTAGTTATTTTTAATTTTCATTTTGATGGGTTATAAAATTACAACAATTTGAAAACATGTTATTTTTTTAGTATTTTAAGAATAACGTGTTAAATGCTAGGGTGTATGGTTTCTCCTTTTCTTTCATTAATAATAATGTACAAATAACAATACAATTTTTTCTGAGACTATCTTGCTACTTCTCCGGCACTTTTTTCATTGGATTTGAATCATGCATATGTTTTATTTGTGTTATGTAGAATTTAAGGTAAATTATTCAAACTGAATTTCATTTGTTCGTGCTTAGTATTCGTAAGTTGCTGCCTTGCTTGCAGTAATTTTCTGTGCAGAATGGTGAGATATTGAGGTCGTCTGTTATCTTCAATTAACATACGACGAATACTGACGTATTTTTTTCATCTCGCTACGGAGTAGAGAGAAAGTTATGTAATGCTGCGCGAAAAGGCGAATTTTCGTGAGAAAAAACTCTCATTAAAGGGCCCTGATAACGAAAAAGTAGATAAATCCAGTTGCCAAATTTAGGGGAAAATCGTCTCACACGTGGTTGTAGCCAGAATCCATGTTTTGTGGGTCGTTTATACCAAAAAATTGAATGATGGCATAACGTCTCTGTCCATCTGTCCGTCAGTCTGTGGACAATGCTAGCGGCTAAACCGTTCAACCGATTTCCTCCAAAATTGATATTCTCCAATCGATCTTGCTGATGTTTCGGTCTCCTAAGTTTAAAACCGATCTATTAATTTTGGGGGGTATTTTACATGAAGCTCGTGGGACATTTTCAAAATTTTCAAAAAAATGGCTCCATAGTTTTTGATTAAATTTTGTTGTTGGATAGTGTAGAAGAACATTTAAGAGAATGGTGCAGGTCTCATTTTCATTGAAAATTGGAAAAATTCGTTTTGGCGTCTTCCTACAAATACAATTATGAAGATAGAGATTTTTTCCCTTAATAAAATCTGTTCCTTAAAGATAGATTTTGAAGTAAGGTCGTGTACAATTTTTCGAAAATTTGAGTACTTTTCGCTTAATTTTGCGTGAAAGTACGGGCAAAAAAGTACGTGGTGTTTTATCACTAGTTTAATGCTGTGGTCTACGCTCAATATTTGTCGCACGTCATCATTGCACTATATCACAGTTATTAAAGTCTGTCCACTGAATTCTAAGCGCGCGTTTATATTTTAATTTCAACTACACAGCGGTTGTTATTTAATGGAACATAAATTTCGTTATTTCTTTTCCTGTTACGCTACGATATTGCGCGGTTTAAATTATGCCAAGTTGTGGGAATCTTCCAAATTCTATGCATAGCGCAGGTCCCGAACAGACAAAAATTGGATCGAATATGCCCTTTAATTCCCACTTAAATCAGTTTTGAGAAGTGATCTCTTTGCCTTAATTACTTGTAATGCGTTGGTCGCTGAGAACAAACTACGCACGAGTCAACCTCGGCTCCCATCGGGCTCTCAGCGTTCCAGCTTTGAGTGAGAAGTTGTCTCTTCTTAGTGGCAATTTTGAAGCAAGGCAAAGTCAATTGGCGAGGCAGCAGGTGGCGGTCGCACGCCCATTGTGCCGTCTTCGCTGGCCGCCAGCCAAAACGCCCTCCGTCCGCAGCATCCTGGCGTGGATTAGTTCAGTGTTAGATGACTGGACGAGTTCCACTAACGCACTGAGCGCTCGTCTTTATAACCCGCTCATCCTGCATAATGCAGCATATTACCTTCTGGTAGAAGAACCACAAATTAAATCTGAATACACTAATACAAGCATAAAGAACTACAGTATGTGTAAGCCTATTCTTATCAGACGAAATTACAAGCATTTAACTGCAATCGTATTACATAAACAGCTCGAGTCACATTAACATACCACTCGCACAATTAACCCTTGTTCGCTCACAATATGCTCTAATAACTATAATCTAGTCTTTCACATGTGTGTGATAGTGACTGTTGGATGGAAAAGAGAAATAAAATGTGAAGTTAGAGAGAAAACTTTTCAATATTTTAGCTTTTCATCATTGCTTACACACATTTTTACTGTCACCCATCATAAGATAATAAGGTACGGACAAATTAATCATGAAGTCACTCGTCTTACCTTTTCTGGCTTGTAAATATGCTCTTTTGAACAGTAGTATAAGTACTAAACTACTTAATACTCTTATAAGGATGAATTCAAAAATGCGACACCGTTTTCTGGTTTCTCGACATTTCTGTGGCTATGTCTCTGTGGAGTGACTCGTGACGTAGTGATCAGACCCCTCACCTTCCATCGTAGCAATACCAGGATTAAATCTTAGTCTATGTGGAATTTCTGGCGGCCAAAATGGCTCCGTAGAAGCTTTTCTCGGGACTCTTCCGCTTCACCTGCCTTGCATTTCACCACATTTCCATTATCCACATGCATCACCATGATCATTATCAACCTCATATCTTTCTCATTCACCTATCGACTGATTAATAAATTTGTTTCCCTACGCGTCAATGCCTACAATTATTAAACTCGTAAGTCCTACATGTTGTATCCCGAGATGTGGCACTGTCCTTCCCCATTGGAACTTGATATCCGACTTCGACCTACTCGTCGCATTGCGAGGTTTCTACTTCCAGGTATTTCCGCCAGCGAGGCACCGTTCCAGCCGCGTCGGGTTCTACGCTCCCGACTGATCTCTCGACATGTACGGAAGGGTTGTGTAAGTTAATGTGTGTGTATATATATATATATATATATATATATATATATATATATATATGTCTGTGTGTGTAAGGGGAAATGGAGGGACAAGGATAAGGAAAGAAAGATCGCGCGCGGTCCGTGGTCGATTTGTTAAGGTCCTGTCCTGGTGTTGACGGGTTTTGATTGGATATACCACGGATCAAAGCAGCCGGCCACTAGAATTCTCCTCCAGACAGCGGCTGAATTCGACCTACCTATGTAGTGCTGGAAGTCCACCGCCATGGGAACTCAAGCCCTAAAACCTCCCGGTCAAAGACCCTGCAGTTGTTGCCCTGAGCCATCTCAGCCAACTCTCTGTTTAAAAAGCGATGTACAGTAACGGATCCAAATAGGATCTAGCTGCGGAACAGTCACCTTTAGTACCCTCCTAGCAAACAGCCTATACATAAATAAATCATTCATGGCCTGCAATATTGGCGCAACTCGAAAAATGATGTAACGAGATAAATGTGTGTAATTTTTTTCGTTGCAGGTTAAAATGCAGGTGTTATACGCACATTTTTCTTAAACTCCGGAATCCCTACCCCTAATCTTTTAGCCATTTAAACTATGCACGAATGGAAGTCAAAGTAAATGTTCGAGGTTTATTTTAGGCTTTAAATCTAGGGGATAAATTATACCAGCTCTTATTTTTTTTAAACTACATCTATTTCTGAATCTAAAATCAGAATTAAACCATCACAAAAGAGTAAGATAACTTCTTTTTCTCTCATTTTAATCGCGACTCTGGTGTAGTTCATATCTTGACATAGATATTCTTACATACCCTCGAATTCATAACCGTCTCCCCTTACAGATTCTTACATCAAACTGCTAAAATTTTAAAAAAAAACATTTATTTTTTATAGATTTATTTATTTATCGTCAAAAATAGTTAAAACTGTATGTGACGTACTATGGCGAGAAGTGTATTCTGTACATGTTTTCCTAAATACTGGGATCCCTGCCCTAATCCATTTACAAGTTGAATTAAGAGTGCAGATGGAAACGAGCGTTTTTGACAAGAATTGGGAAGAAAATATTCACTACCGTGAAATAAAATATATTAGAGAAGACAAATCAGCTAGTGGCTATTATCACTCATTGTGCCCTTTGTGAAGTAATCGACGTACTTCTCGGTACAGTACTGCCACGGGAATGGAGATTGGCAATTTGAATAAATATATTGCCCATTTAATTCTAGAATATGTGTACAGATAGAGAAGTTCAATTTATGTCTAGAAGCAAAACAAGGCAGCATTCGCTCAAACGATCAGTGAAATTGGACAAAAACCTGATAGAAGGTGGGGTTCATTGGTCCAAAGGCTTAGGTACAATACTTGTTAAGGCATGTTTAGTCTCGTGGAATTAAACAGTAAAGTGGTAACTAATGCATTAAATATCATTGTATGATAGTGGTAATCATACCACAATATGTAAGCATAAATAATGTATTTAACACATTATACACTAATACACATATTACCAAACTAGTTTCAGGGAAATTTCCCCCTCTTGAGTGGTACAAGCAACGTTATTCATGTAACGTTTGGTAATAAGTAGGGAACGGAATTTATTGTAATAAAATATGCAAAATACGTACATATATGTACGTTTTTTACAAAACATGTAAGGAAAAATATAAAATACGTAAAATAAAAATTCATTCTAGTGTTTAAAATTGTTTTCTGCAAGCATTTTCCGACCACAGAACATCGCCGATCAGTTCTGAACATGTATTCGGAGTGCTTGAAAGTAGGTTTTATCTGTACTGAAGTAATTGTACACTAGATTTCACATACAAGAATTTTATTCGAAATATAAAATACGTTCATAGTATATATTACAATGTTTTAGAGGAGCCAGTGCACAAGCGAATAGTAGTACCGTGTAGTGGGTGATGGATCCCACGAGGGGGGGGAATTGTATATACCCCACCCTCCAAATTGAGCAACGCGACAATTTTCTGTAAAAATATTTGTTAGTTTTTGATCGAGTTACGAATTTGCTACTTGAAACATGAGCAAGCACGTGGTTGAAAATAATTACGTTCCTGAAAATCCGCTCATCCTTGACTCGCAAGAATGCAGTAATTGGGGGGGGGAGGTAAGTTTGACAAATCATGGCGGAGATATGGTGGAAATAAAAGCATTACATTTGATGTGTAAGAAAGATAATTCCATAACGAAATTGCAAACGCGCATCTGGTATGTTCCGTTTTGACATATAAAGATATTAAAATGTTACGAAATATGTCGTAATAGGGTAAATAAGTAAAAATATGTAATTAAACCAAAATATGTAAAACTATTTTAAATAAAAGTAGTTCTAATTCATTCAGAATATCTTGTAAACTCTAAAAAATATAATTGAATGCAGGTATCTAGTTCCTGTAAAAACATGTAATTACATGGAAATCCGTTCTCTAGTAATAAGTTTATTTGTGTATAATGTGTTAAATACAGTATTTATACTTATTCATTATGATCTGATTACCTGTATCATACATCTATATTATGAGTTACCACAAGATCTCCACTGAAACCACGAAGATGTTAAAAATCATTGTTAAAATCAATAATACTTCCCTTTTTGATGGTCGGTGTAGTGTCTAATTGTATAGAATCAGTTATCAGCAAAAAATATTTAACTTGGCTTTTAAACTTGTGAATCGATTTCAGTCGCTTAGTGTCATCTGGCAATGTGTTGTAAAATAATGTATGTGAATTGTTTGTGCATTTTTTGTAGCGAGATGTTTCTGACACCGAATGAATATGATTTCTACGTCGTGTGTTATAGCTATAGACATTTGAATTGTCTGAAAATATGTCCCAATACTTGAGTATGTCATTCTTGGCAAAAACTGCTGTTTCTTAAATCCAAATGCAAGGAAATGGCGGTATTCCTAGCTTCATTAAAGAGGCTTACAAGAAACACGTGGGTGGGATTTGGTTATTATTCGTACAATTATTTTCTGTATTCTAAAAGTCTGGGTGCTATGGGAAGTGTTTCAACATAGTATAATGACATATCTCAGGCGGAAATGTACATTAGCGAAGTCCGCACAACGTGCAGGATGATGTATGTATTATGTAGTACGTACTTTGGCGCAATAGCCACTGACGAAGCCTGGGCCTACCAGCGGCGTCCCGGCCTTGCGACCATGAGTTGCGAGGTACGTATGGTTAGCACGTAGGCATCCCTTCGCCGTTTTCTGGTCTTCTCAACCTGAAAAGTAAGTTTTCTTATCGTCACACAGCAACATGTACTGGGGCATTGGAAGGAAAACGCGCACTATAATCTTGATCAACCGGGAATCGAACCCGGAATCGTGTCATGGAAAGCGAGCACGCTGACCAATGAGCACGCTAACCTAAGGGTCGCGGGTTCGAGTCCCGCCTCGGACATGGTTGTATTTCTGTTCGTCCTTTCACCCCTTATCATCAACAAATCGTTTCATCTTCATAACTTAACGTTAACTCCCATAATGGTCGCTAATGACCTAGATGTTAATGCGACTTTAAATAACAAAAAAAATTTACTGTTCCAAAACGCAACACGTGAATACTAACTATTTAATGGCGGGCGGCCTCTTCCTTAGAGCCTTTCTATCGCATGACGTCGGCTCTGTTGTAAGTAGTGACACTCTTGAGTGTTAGAATTCAGACAGTAAGCGCTGTACGAGAATAGAATATTTGCATTTTCCAGACAAAATCGGCACTGCTTCATTATATTTGTTGTTTTGTTTTTGTTTTTCAAGGTCCTGGGAATTTAACGAAAGCGTGGATACCTCTCACAAGATCGAAAGCTACGCAATTTTCTTTCGAATTCTGCGAGTATTCCAAAATTAGTTATATCGATAGCAATGAGGATGACCGGATTTCAACAAATTGTTTTAAAAAATCGTACGATAATTCTTTGTCTCCTATGAATATATAATTTTCTCGAACTAATAACTCGAGAAAATTTCATTTTTCATGTGAGCAACATATCTTGTTATTAAGTGATCATTTAAGCCAATCTTCTAGCATGAATAATCGGAAACTGAACTTATTTTATGATAATTAATGACCTCAAATTGTTCTTGTTGCGTGAATAATCAGACAATTCTACTACTTTCTTTAATTTTATGAAATTTAAATTATGTGTGTAAATACCATTCACCCATTACTCAGCATTCAGAAGTATTGTAACGTAATCTGTTTATTCCCAAGCTTAAAGAACAATTAGGTGAAAAGTTACTTATCTCATTTTCAGGAAAACTTAAAAGTATTAGCTTATTCATCGAGATTAAAAATTAAAATCAATTATAATAATTTGCATTAATTGAATAACCAATCAACATATTCATTTGCTAGCTAATTTAACATATTAAACAAACATCTCCTTTTTACTATCCTATTCCTATGTATTTGGGTAGTAATGAGAAAATATTGTAATGTTGCAGCGGGAAGTGGGCCGGCCGGGATCAGCACTAATGCCTAAAGTATTCATAGGATTTCCCCTGAAATGAATAGTCTTGGATTCATCTGGCCGAAATCGTGGCCCTGCGAATTCGAATCGGATATTTTGTTTTTAGAGGTAGCTGAAGCCTCAACGTCATTTTCCATATTTTGTCTATAATGGTTCCAAATTTTTTCTATATATTTTTTTTCGAACAGAGAAAAAAGTACGCTTACAAAAATGACACAGAACCCATTTTCGTTCAATTCTCTGTATTTTCGAAAATTGCAGAGGTTTTAAAATTTTCGGTGTCTTCCAACAACTACAATATTGAAAATAAAGATTTTTTCTTCATGTAATCTGTTCTCCAAAATTAGATCTTGAAATAATGTCATTAAAATGTTTGAATTTTCGAAACTTCTAAATGCAAATTCTCCACTTTCAGTGATTTTTTAAAGCTTCATAAAGTTATTATTTCCTCTGCGTCTTGTGGTGAATGGTATGCTCTACTTTGATCGCGAGTTCGAATCCCAGTGCGAGGAAAATAATTTTGCTGGTAAGAAACAGTTCAAGTAGTGTTATAATATTGCATAGCTGATATAAATTATGCAAGAAAGAACGTTTTTAGTAGCAACACTGGCCTCCTGAATAAAATACAAAAATGTTATTGCTTATTTCAAATTTGTTCTCTTTTTCGGTAACACTACATATATAGTATCAAATTATCAAAAAGAATCGAATCTGTAGTTCGTTTAGCAATGCAAATAAGTATTACTTGGGTGCAAGAATGTCTTGTTTTCAAATGTCGTTAACCACATTTTGTTGGTACTTTTATTCATCATTCAACTATGTATAATAAATGGGTAAGGTTCTTTGGCGCAAGAGAACGTGCACAGATTATACGTCTCGTAAAAAAACGAAGAATGGCCAACATGAACGCGAAAAAGACAAGACACTGAACAATTTAATAATAATCCATGAATATTACTTTACAACACATTGCCAGATGGCATCAAACAATTAAAATCGATACCCAAGTTTAAGTGCCATGAAAACTCTTTCCTGCTTCATACCTGTTTCTACACAATTACAAACTAAACTGACCATCAAAAAGAAAATAATATTTATTTTGGAAACGATATACAATGCATTAATTAATATTGGTACTGCATAATTTTAAAAGATTAAATGTACTTGTAAACAAGCCTCTGGGTCAAATTTCTCGATCATATTTTTCAGCAAGTTTCCCTGATTCATTGAGCAAACACTGAGATGACCCCTAGTTTGCTTCTGGATGTAAATGTAACTTCAAGTATATATAAATATATACTTCTCCCCCGTACATTCCATAGTTGTTATTTTTTGTTTTTGTTTTTTAATTTGTTGCTGTGTTGTTGTTAATGCAACGCGTCTCTTAACCCTTGTTGGGCGATGAGCGCTTTCTTCTGGAGTAATACTCCTTAGTGAGTAATTGCTATATTGAATTACTACATTTGTCAAGTCTCGTCACGTTGCAGTCAGTGCCTTTTATTTCTTCGGCCAGGGGTTCGATGCCATTGGATCCTGGGGTTCCTAGCCGGTCACCCAACCAGGAACCCGCGAGTCTCTAATTCGCTTAACCTTCGTGACTTGACGGAGCGTAGTAAACGAATTCGGCTAGCGCCGCCGGCAGTTTTTACCGTTCGTTGCCGAAAATAAATCAAAACAAATGTAATAAATAATTCTTAATAATAACCTCCAGTGGGATTCTCATGTAAATAAAGTTACAAAGTTAGTATATTCACGAATTAGTTCTCTTAGGATTATTGGCAAGTTTTTACCAGTTAATATAAAAAAAAATTGCAATAGATTCCCTTGTCTTTCCGCATTTCGACTATTGTGACGTTGTGTTCAACGATTTAAGTTCAGTACTTGTCACACGGTTACAAAGAGCTCAAAACTCGTGTATTCGTTTTATTTACAGTTTAAATAAATACGACCACATATCGAACATTTTTTAAAGTAATAAAATCTTGCGGTCAAGCGACAGGCGGATGGTGCATTGTCTTTCCCTTCTATTCAAATTACTAAAAACAAAACATCTCCCGCATATAACAAATCGGTTTAGGTCTCTTGTATCCGCTAGACTGGACAAATCATTATTATTACAAATACCTAAACATAATTCTAATTTTTATAAAAGACATTTACCGTAGGAGTAACGAGAGCTTGGAACAGCCTCTCAAAGAAGATTAAAGATAGTCTTTCTGTCAATTCTTTTATGAAGCAATTAAAAGCTCTATTATTATCCAAGGCGTATAAGTTTCACCTATAATATTTTTGCCATACTGTTCACAAAACTCAAACTTACTCTGTACTCATTCTAAAGTGATATCATTTCAAATTATTGATGAAAGTTATTTTATCTAGATGTATTAGTAATTATTTTTTCTTTTACTGTCACTTTTATATTTTTGTTGGTTTCTTAGTAAAGGGTGCTGAAGTCCGCTTTTATTGGATAATGGGCTAAATTAAATGACAATCAAAATAATATTAAATACTAACAATACTGAACACGTACATACATGTCAAGTAATTATTTGGCATCTAAACAAACACCTACATTGATTTGTGAGAAATCATTAAACTTTAAAGGCCTTTTACAAAAACTATATTTTTAATTTAATTTATATTTAACGGCTTTGACTCGGTCACTTGAACTCTCATTATCAAGAAATCGACGGTTGTTTTTAATTATAATAAATTGTGTAATGCTAATCTGTTATTTACTTATTGTCGTGTAAATTGTATTTCTTTTGTCTGTGATATCTGTAAACTTCAAATTTTATTCCGCTTGACAGTTTATATTATAAAGTTTATGTGATTTAAACTGATATGGAAATTGAAAATATGTTTTTGTTTTTCAACCTATGTTACCGCACTCTTGCAGCCACTGTGTCACTTCTTATCCAATTACGCAATTTTTATTCTTATTGTATAGGTTTGTTATTTAATTTCACCATCTTTTTATTACCATTGTATTTTCTAATTAATGTATATATTCTTATATTTTCAATTATTGTCAATACCCTCGGCCTTCAACCGCCATCCTGATTGAGGTTTTCTGGGTTTACTCAATCGCTTAAGGCGTATGCCGGGATGGCTCGTAGTTTGCTCTCCCAGAAGTAAATCTAAAGTTCCTGCCCTCCTCGATCTTCTTCATAGTATAAATGTAAAAACTTCATGTGGTTAGGCGGAAGAGCAGGCCTGATGGCTTAAGCCTCGCCACTAATAAAGACAATTTTATTATTATTTTTAATAATAATAATAATAATAATAATTTTGTGTACAAAAGCTTTTTTATAACAAGAAACGAGAAACGGGATTTATAAATAATCGGTTTTTTGAACGGTTATTATCGCCAGGTTAGAACGAAGATGAAAGTAATCGAAACACCTAAACCTGGTTATTTTTGTTATAACCGCCATCCCTCTTCGGATCTTGGAGCAGGGTTCAAGAACGCTGGGCGGGATGGGTCCTATGTAACGAATGGGTTTTTCACCATTTGATTGTGGAGTGGTTGGCTTCTCACGTCACCACGTACACCATCTGGAATATCATCTCAGCCAATATCATTTATCTCTCGTCGACATCCTCCCACATTCATGATCACCCTATTAGTATCTATTCAGTAGATTGAAAAGGCGAATTGCCACTACTATCAATTGCCAGGAAAACTATTGGTGTTAAAACAGTCCGTATTTTCACACAAAATTACCCGAAAAGTACTCAAATTTTCGAAAAATTGTACATGGTCTTATTTCAAAATCTATCTTTGAAGAACGGATTTCAATAAAGTAAAAATCTCTAACATCGTAATTGTAGTTGTAGGAAGACACCGAAAAAATTTTGAATATTTGCAATTTTGAAAAAATCAGTTTTCAACGAAAATAAGACCTGCACCATTCTCTTCTTAAACGTCCTTCACACTATCCAACAACAAAATTTAATCAAAAACGAAAGATCCATTTCTTTAAATTTTGAAAATGTCTCAGGGGTTTAATGTAAAGGACCCCCAAAATTAGAATATCAGTTTCAAATTCAAAGGACCGCGACATCAGCCAGATCGATTGAGGAATATTAATTTTGGAGAAAATCGGCTGAATGGTTTAGTCGCTAGTGTTGTTCACAGACGAACATTTTGCCGTTATTCGATTTTTTGGTATCAAGGACCCACAAAACATGGATTCTAGCTACACCACGTATTAGAGGATTTTTTTCTAAATTTTGCAACTGGATTTATCCGCTTTTTAGTTACCAGGGCCCTGTAATAATAGTTTTCTGCCGAAAATTCGCCGTTTTTTTCGCGCAGCATTACGTAACTTTCTGTCTACTGCGTAAGCGGTAGCGAGAAAATAAAAACGAAGGATATAAAGTGTAAGCTCACTTCCTCGCCTACTTTGGGCCCCATCTAATTTCTGTTTGAGGACAGAAACATGAACATTACCACTGATAGGTACTCCCGAAAAATTAGGTTTACTCTAATTTACCAGCAGTTCTGCCTGAGTTCGCATTATTTTAAAAGAAATCCTAAATAAAATCCAATTGCGTTAGTCGGGATCGCGCAATTTATTAACCCTTTTATTTCTACTACAAGTTAACAGAACATTATACCTTGTCTGAGGCGCAATCGTAGCAAACAGGTTCATTCGAAAGATTGTCCAAACAATATTCAAAATTGAAATATTTACTCCCAGCCATTTTCACAACTTGAAGGCGTTTTTACTTCTAAAATAATAGAACATTGTGAAAAAGAGTGTCACTGTGATAAACGAAAAGCTAAATTATTAAATATCTTTCTTAAAGTAAAACGTACCTGAAATGTTGCAAAATATCTGTTTTTGAACATGTACATTTATCAGTGGCGACAGGTGTCCCCCAAAGGTGGAGGCTGTGGCTCTATTGAATGACAGAAATGTAATTTAAACAAAAGCATTACTATTTAATATTTTGCTATACTCGGAGTTCCTATTAATGCTAACTGCAAACTGTATCCATGTGGGTTCCAGAAGTTTCGTTTTTTTTATCTTTTTATTATATGGTTTAAATTCTTTAAACATAACGAAAAGAAGATATTCGTAATGCTTTAAATCCATTTTCGCCCATGCATCACTTCCAGATAATATACCGGAAAAGCATAACAGATCTACCTTCGAATCATACCCACATTACCATCTGCGCTTACTGTAAAAAAAGCACTCTTCAATTTTCGATTAAATGTATTGTTTTCATATTTTTACTTTATCTCTACCGCTTATGCAGTAAAGAGAAAGTTATGTTACGCTGTGCAAAACTAGTGGTGCTAAAACAGCACGTACTTTCTCGCTCGTAATTTCAAGCAAAATTACACAAAAAATAATCAAATTTACGGAAAATTGTACATGACATGACAAAATCTATCTTTCAGGAACAGATTTCAATGAGAAAAATATATCTGTCTTTAATATTTTAGTTGTAGGAAGATTCTAATTAAACAATGTTGAAAAAGTTTGTTAGACCTTTTAAAGATTAAATTTTGTTGTTGGGTAGGGTTAAGAACGTTTAAGAGAATGGTGCAGGTCTCATTTTCGTTGAAAACCCTAATTTTTCGAAAAATGCCAAAATTCAAAATTTTTTCGGCGTCTTCCTACAACTACAATCATGAAGATTGAGATTTTTTCCCTTAATGAAATCTGTTCCTTAAAATAGATTTTTAAATAAGGAAATGTACAATTTTTCAAAAATTTGAGAAGTTTTCGTTATTCGTAAATTTGAGTTAATTTTGCATGAAATTACGACCGAGGAAGTACGTGCTGTTTTAGCACCACTAATTCATTTTGAATAAAACTTTCACCTTCTTAAAATACACCTTCTAGGACTCGTTATTTGCAGTTTTATATCAATAGGGCGTGCATCGAAAGGAATTTTATTAAATTTTACACTGAATTCATTGTCTAATACGGGGAAATATGTATTGAACACGCCAAATCTTCACTAAAGTAAGGATAAAAATTGCAGAAAATAATCATGAACAAAATCAGAAGATATTTTTCCATCGTTGCGAAAGAAGATAAGAAGGTCCTAGTTCATAAGCTGCAGTAGCAACAGGAACGACGACAACCACAATAACAACAGTTAAAAATGTATATTAAAATAATTATGGTTCGAATTTTCATATACACACGTATGTGTAAGGTCACAAAAACATTTCGGGGACAGACACTACGAGAACTGCACGCGATCACACCTAGAGATACAATAGAAAAATTCTCCAAGGTGTCGTCCATAAATTACGTAACGCTAAAGAGGGGGAGGAGTTTGAGGCAATGTTAGGCTGCGTTACGTAGGGATATGGCGTCATGGTTCAGTGTTACGTAATGCTGATATTTATTTTTAAAATATTTCAACATTTGCTGCAATAATTCCTTTTATTCAATCATATAATAAAATGTTAACATTTTAAAAAATTAAATCAAAAATATAAAATGTTGAAAAGGTTATGATGTACAAATTGTTACATAAATGGAAATATTTTTTCATCAATTATTTATTGATTGAATCTGTTGAATAACGAAGAAAATATTCAAGATTGATCTATAGTATATTCTAGAATCCAATTAAATTGTCATAGTAGGATCGGAGCCTATGCGTAATCCACGATGGTGTATGCACGGCTAGTTTTCAAAAATTCTCTTGCCTGCGTGTCCTTATTTCATTCAAAAATTGTCCCCTATCTTCTTTTTACGTGCAGTCCGCTCCGCCAAGTAAATCTCGTCGCTTTAATTATCATAAATTGTAATACATAACAGAAATGCAATTAATACAACTCACTGTACTAGCTGATTTTTACGCTTCATTCCACTGTATAGCTGATTT
Organism: Teleogryllus occipitalis; assembly: GCA_011170035.1. Lineage (NCBI taxonomy): Eukaryota > Metazoa > Arthropoda > Insecta > Orthoptera > Gryllidae > Teleogryllus > Teleogryllus occipitalis. Next base: position 98,631 of record BLKR01009473.1, on the reverse strand, counting down.
TTACACATTGTAATTGTAATTGCACTGGTCTGCGGTGGTTTTATTGCCGACATGTTATTTTGCTTTATAGGATTACTTTTGCACCTTGAATAATGTTCTGACGTTCTTTTTCCCACATCACGTCACATTTTTTAAAAATCTTACATTACGTTTTTTTATTTCATTTGTGTACAAATGCACTTCTTACGAGTTGATTTAATTAAGATTTTTAGATTAATTTATTAATTCAATGTCCTGTAGTCATTTGGCCATCCTCTAGAATCCGCTTGAGTCTAGACCGGCAACACGGTACAATGGAGCAGGTTTTGCTAGCGAAATTTTGTTGGGGTTTGTTCGCTAGTCTGAGTTTCATTTCGCTTGCTATTGAAAAAAATTGTTTTAATGAGTGTTCTATAGGGAGTTACATACGATGTTTAACATGTATTTCAATAAAAAAGATTATTTTTTTATTAAAATTATATCAACATCCTACGTCGTGGCTGCAAGAACAGTGTACATTAATACTGCAATAGGTGTAGAAATTTCGTACCGGTTAGACAGCAGCGTAAAATAACCGAGTTCGTGAGAAAGGGCTACTATGCCTATTTCTGCATCAAACTGGGAAACCAAGACAATTGTGTATCCAAACCATATTCCATCTGCAATTTCACCCGTTCCTCGTGGTCCTGATGTACCAGCCCTACAGCATCCGTAAAATTTACAAGACCGTCTCTCTTCTGAATCTGAATGTGTTGCCGAAATGGCCGATCATATTTCTGACTGTGATTTCAGACAGTTAATGTGTGCTGTAATTGTGTAATGACAAAGTGCATTAAATAATTTTGCACAAGATCTTGGCCTTACAAAGAAGTTTTTCGAGGTATTCTGGTTGAAAAACAATACGCAATTAGCTGATGTTAAGATAACAAAATTTCTAGGTCTCTCAATTCAATCAAATCTCAAATGGAATGTAGTACATATAACAGAATTAAACACTAAATTAAGCTCATTATGTTATGCATTCCGAATTCTTTCTAATACTGTCAGCCTTCATGCAGCTCGTTGCGTGTATTTTGCAAATGTAGTGCATATTTTGCATTTTTATTACAATAAATTCCGTTCCCTACTTATAATATACCAAAATTGCTTGTATTATTATTAAATAATGTACAAACTATTCAGTAATAGATATTTTTATATTTAAGGGATTAAAGTAGATATTTTTATATTTTAATGTTACCCCTCCTAATATTTTTATATTAGGAGGGGTAATATCATTAGTTTTTCTCCGACACCAACTGAAGCCACGCTACTGGCACAGGGAATGGCCGAGTGCTCGCAATGTTGACATGTAAGAACGCGCGGCAATTCGGATGACTCGTGCTTCATAATATTAAGCATCCATAAGCGTGACGTCACACATCGGTGCGCAGACTGGCCTGCAATTAGACGCTAGAGAGAGCGCTCAACGGGCGCGCTTTGATTTGAAAATGATTTCATACATTGCTTTTGGAGCAATATCTCAATAATTTAATGTCATTGAATCGAAAAGACGTATTCCTAACATATGATAAGTATTTTAGGATCAATTGGAGATTGGGCAACAGTGCAACCTACGTTCGAGGCGCTACCAACCTCAGACAGAGATGAAGTTGTGTTGCCTATCAATGACCACTCCACATGATATTGCCTCACATTAATTGTTGTAACGGAAGGAAATATAGAAATGGCTAAGTCCATACTAAAAAAAAAACTACTGCTGAATAAGACGCCATGCAGCATTTTAGGGAGAGCTGTCGTCAGAAGCATCTTCGGGATCATAATGACGTTAGGCCCATGCAAAATGGGTATATTGAACATGTTGAATTCTTGTGATATCCAAGGACTCTAATTTTTAACCACATTAATCAATTTTGTACTTAATCTTTTAGGTTGGGAATATTTAAATAAATGATTCCAAATTATTTTGAACAAAGCATCAAATCGAAACCGTGACCGAAACCTTTAAACCATTTCATCTGTGAGAGCGAAACTGAAACCATTGTTCTATCTTCAATTATGTTGTTGGAACCTGAACCGAATGAAACAGTTTCAGTTTCAATTTTTAAAAGACCTTCAAATTTTCATGGAACTTGTTACGCTTGGTTCACGTTCCTCGAAGTGACTCATAAAGTAAACAACGAATATCTGAATGTTTGCAAGTAGAAACTCCTCGTTATTATTTCTGTATTCTAAATTATTGACGTTTTTGTCCTGGATGGGAAAGGAATCATTTACAATAAGATATATGGAAGTTCTATTGCATTATCATTAATTTCTAAATTATTTAATGAAAATATTGTACAACTGTTTGGAACAGTTTCCGAATTGATACTGGAACAGAAATGTTTTGTTGTAAAATCGAAACAAAAAGTTATTGAACGAAACCCAAATAAAATTTGAAATTGTTTAATGTATTGTTGTATCCATTGATTAATTTAATGGTCTGTGAACACCCAGATACTTATGTGTGAACTAAAACGCTCTCTAATCCTGTTAATTGCTGCTATGCTCCAAAATGTGATATTGCTCCAGTCATGATCTTGCTCCATCTATTGAAATCCACTATCCAAGAAGGGCCCAAGTCCATGATACAAAAATATTGAGGAATTGAAAAAAGAAAAAACTAGAAGTGCTACAGAATGGCATAAACTTTCTCGTAGTAAAGTTTTCTAATTTCCTTGGTGTGGACGTCTTGTCCCTCCTTGCCTGCTTCCATCTATTGCGGCCCAAAGAAATTTTTTTTTAAATTTTCGCAACTTTTCGGTTTCCAAATAGTAAAACCTAATTATATTTTAATAATATTAAAGAAGGCTATAACATCGTCCTAGATAGCAATTTTCATTGAAAAATTGAAGTCGTTATTACGAAAATGACGAGCATTACTGTAAATGCGAAATTTGAGGCTCTTTTTCACATAAATCTATTGAGTTATCGAAAAACCTCATTTGAAATCATTTGAAGTACTTCCACTCACAAATGCAATGATGTATACAACCCGATGAAAATGTGCATATTAATGACGTGAGAGATATTTGAAAAAAAATATATTTGTGTAATTTTTTAAAAACAAAAGAATACAGCAAAATGAACTTTAAGTCATATTAAACAGTGCAATTAACGCTATCCATCGGAAAAGTTTGAAGAAACATTTGGAGACATTTTCGAGAAAATGGCGTTTGAGCGTTTCTGAAAATGCGGAATTTTGAGCTCATTTTGACAGAAAACTGTTGAGTTTTCGAGAAACTTTGTTTGACATTATTTAAAGCACATGTACTTATAAATTTAATAAAGTGAAGAAATCGCCTCTAGTGTAAATATTTCGGACGTGACAGACAAGTCAAAAAAATTATATTTTTGTAATTTTTGGAAAAACAAACGAAGAGAGCAATGTGACGTTTATGTCATGGTATAGAGTTCGTTTGGCACTAACACTAAAAAATTCAAAAAATTGGAGCCGTTTTTGAGAAAATCTTCTTTTTGTATTTTTTTAAAATTGCAAATATTGCACGCACTGTTGCACGAAAACTTAAAATTTCCGAAAAAATATACATGACCTTATTGAAAGAACTATTTATGGACAACAAATTTTATTTGAACGATAATCTCTGTCTTCAATTATGTGGTTGGAGGAAAACCCCCCGAAAAATTCAAACTTTTGCAATTTTTAAAAATTCAGAGTTAACCGTGAAAATGGGACCTATGCCACATTTATAAGTGTATTTTACTCTATTATTAAAATAAATTTAAAGAAAAAATTTGGAGCCGTGTTCGAGAAAATTTTGAAAATGTCCGTGTGGCTTCATGTAAAGTACCCCCGAATTTTAAAGAATGTTTTTCAAAATTTCAATGCTTCAACTAGAACCAGATGGACAGGGGTTTCTTCAATTTGGAAAAGATCGTTCGTGTGGTTTAGACACTAGGTTTGTTCACATACGAGACAGACGAGACAGACGACAGACGAACAGACAGACGAACAGACAGACGAACAGACAGACGAACAGACAGACGAACAGACAGACGAACAGACAGACGAACAGACAGACGAACAGACAGACGAACAGACATACGAACAGACAGACGAACAGACAGACGAACAGACAGACGAACAGACAGACGAACAGACAGACGAACAGACAGACGAACAGACAGACGAACAGACAGACAAACGGACGAATAGATAGACGAACAGACAGACAGACGGACGGACGGACCGACGGACCGACGGACCGACGGACCGACGGACCGACGGACCGACGGACCGACGGACCGACGGACCGACGGACCGACGGACCGACGGACCGACGGACGGACGGACGGACGTTTTGATAAAAACACTTTTTCGGTATCAGGGGACCCCAAAACGCGTATTTCCGTAGAAATCTCGAAATCGATTTTCCGCAGCATTACATAACTTTCTCTATACTACGTATATTACTGACGTATATACGTATGTATACGAGGAAGTAAAAATGTTTGCTTAACACAAAAATAATGATCGTCTGCTTTATTAATCATCTTCATATTGTCTCATCATAGCATTTACCACAACATTCATGTATTCATAGTAATAATTTCACCAATAATTAATGTTCAAAGTGGTAAATTTTAGGGTCTTTCTTGGAATCCAGAGATTACATCACCAAACTAGCCCTGTGATTACATTAAAGTATTTTCAATAAATTAACATTTTACTAGCCCTGGGAATCAGTGAAGCCTGTTCTTGACTGGTATGATTCGATGAAAGGTATTACATTGTCTCAAGAGCTGTTTCGAATACGTTGTACAGTTGTTAATTTCTTTATCCCTATATTGCAAAGGCGTCGTCTGTCAGGCGTCGCAACTAGTGCCGAAAGCTTCCCCCACCCCTTCTCCTCACTCCCCGTCTCTGAAACTCTATGTACCTTCATTGTGTAATTAGCCCGAGAAATGCACGTATCGTTGTAAGCGTGCCTATTTCCGGTATACGCCATTTGAACACGCGTCGTCTAGTAGACTACGCCTTTCTAGTTACATTAGAGAAATTTTCGGCGCTATATTGGCTAATATTGTAAATAATGAATACAAAACCCTTGGCTTGTAGCACTTAAGTTTTATTCTGAACATTTAGCAATCAATCGGACGATGGCGATCATAACAAATGTCGCATAACGTCTGCGGACGCTTCTCAAAAGCCATGTGTGGACAGCACCAAGCAATTATTGTCTTCTGTGACAGTCAAGTCGTTTAGGTGTATCTATAAAAACCTTTAAAATGTATTTTGCAACTCCATATCCTTCATGTTCAGTCCATTACGTTGAGTGTTTCATTGTAAAAATGAGATTTTCTTTATTTTTACCCAAAGTTTGTCAGACTACGCCTTTGTAACAATGCTTGGTACAGGTCGCCTTTGTAATCTAGAGTAATGTAAATCCTATGACTGAAGTAGAAAAGTTTAATCAGATAAGTTTGCACTCTCTCATTTATATTATATAGAGAAATGTGGTCTTTCTCATAAACGACAATGTCTGTCGTTAATGTGTTTGACTGTCTAGCGTTAATAGGAAATACATTTCGCTATAAAATAAATAAATGCAATGACTGTAAAAAAAGATACACCTCATTGTCACCTTGACAGAGTGAAGAAACCCCATGATGAAAAGACATATTTTCATCAGAAAAGCCTTCTCATCACCAAAAAAGTCTTTTCATCATGAGAAATCCGTGGCATAGTTCATTTTTACGAATAAAATGAAATGAATCACTACGGTACTAATGTACTGAAATAATCAGTCGTTACTCGAGTACATTTTCTTTTCCCTTTTCTTCGTATGTTAGATTGTGTCTAACATCCAATAGTTTTTTTCACAATAAGGATCAAATTCATACATTAATATTTTGAAATATTTAATATTGAGTTCTATCATATTTATATATGTAATGTAGCATAGAAATGACTCGTTTCTTCGACAGATTTGTTCAAAATAACATATGAAGTATTAAAATAAAAGTCGAGAAATAGTCATTGGTCATAGCCTTGTAAAAAGAAATTCAACTTAGTACCTTTCTCGGGATGCGCGGAGGGGGGACTTCTATCTCATAGGGAAGGGTACTCTGTTCATGAAAGTTATGAGTTTGTATGTGGAAACGGAATGGAACGATTAATGATTACTAGAAACGTTATGAGTTTTGAGTTGTTTTAAAGGGGTGTTTTGAAAAAAACAAAATTTTGCGAATGTTTTTCCCGAAGTTTAGCGCGCTATTTCGAATACTGGCTGAATTAACGTAATGGTTTGTGATTGGACACTTTAGACTTGGCGCCACGTCACTGGCGCACCAACCGTTTCAAATATTGTTTACAGCCAATCGGTGAGGCTGTTTCTGTGCGGTTTAGTAGTTGGGCATTGGCGTGAAGTATAGCGTGTATGCGCTCGTGAAAGGGAGGGGATATTTGGGGGTTATGTCAACCGCAGCTGTCTTGAACCGTCGCAGTTGAGTTTGGGATGGCGTGAGTCGAGTGTGGTGAATGAGTAGTTGCAATGTGATCGACATAGTTTCTAAAGCATGCCACATGCTTGTCATTGGCATAGCTATCCCGATTAGTGGTGGGTCACTTTTTATCTATGTTTATGATATACACGTTTCTCAATTATTCTAAGATTAAATAATTAGGTAACTGACCTTTCCCTACCTTTTCAAATTAGTATCATGTCCAAACGATAGTGAATAATTCATGTTTGCATATTCGCGAAACATAACATTGCTAAATTATTCAGAGAAAATGCCCTTTGATTATAAATGTTAATAACCCCATTTCTCATTGCTCAAAAGCCCAGAGTGCTACGTGGAGTAGATGTGCATGTGCATACAAAGATTCGGAAATAATAACAATAATAAAAAAAATGAGGCCGTAATGGATTACAAGTAATGTGCAGCCAATGAAGTTATGAACACGTGCTTCAAAATCTATTTCTTTTTATTCTTAATTTTATTTTTAATTAATAACTCTTGTAAATAGGCAGGTTATCAATATCTACTTTTTTTCTCCAAGGTAGTAAAAATTGTAAGTTAGTTATTTAAATCGGCGAATAGACTTGGAAATGTTGCTTCTTTTTATTATAAATTCCTTCAGCATCGTTAATTAATGTCATATGAAATCTAACCCACTGTTAGATATTCACATATTTAACTCTTTAGTGACCATCATGTTCAATATGTATTAGCTATACTATCATTTACATTTACAAATCTTAAGTTCTTTTGCATTTATATGTTCCAATTGTTTAAAAAGTAATCAAAGAAATTGAAATGCAAAATAAAATTCCACTTTACCATACTAAAGAAACGCATTAGTGAATCAGATAATGTAATTACTAATGAATAAGTATTTACACATTTTTGTTGTTTTAGTCTTTGATGTAAATCATTGAGAATGTTCAAGATATTTTGTTGTTTTAAATGTTAAGTGATTAATGAAAATTTAATTAATTAAATTTGATTAATCCTGAATTATTTTGTTATAGAGTATATTATGGGAGTGGGCATGTGCCCCTAAACTCAACTGTCAAGTGCCGTTATTCTCACCTGACCATGCTAACTCCAGACATGGATGGTGTGGGGGCTGGAGTTCTGCCGGTGGATGGGGTAGAACTCTCGTTGGTGGATGAGTCGGAAACAATGCGCCTGCCAGATGTGGTAGTGGAGACCAAAATGCTGGCAGGCCCAAAGGAATCAAACAACAATGAGACCTACTTCTCAATTGCTATTCAGGTCTTCATCCCCTTTCTCATCGCAGGTTTTGGCATGGTCGGGGCCGGCCTTGTTTTGGACATTGTTCAGGTAATGAATGATACACATCTTGGTCACAAAAATGTTTGTTATTTGATGTATTCATTGGCAAGGTATGTGATTGACAAAAAACATCAATTTCATTCATAGAAATAAATTTTTGCATTCCATATCTAAAAGTGAATTTGATTCTTAAGTTTGTTTATAAAACGTGTAGGCTTCTTTCAGAGGATCACAATTCTGAAATTTGTTGTAATCGTGCAGATTTTCTGGGTAAAATCCATGCAATATTGGTATTAGTATGGATAACTTCCAACTCAAATAGTAATTTTTCACTTTTGTCAACCCTTGAAAGAAGGAATAGAATTACATTATGTAAAATTTTGAACAGTCACAATTAGAAGAGTTCATTGAATGCAATTTCCAGAATGTAATTTGTTTAGAACTAGAAATTATTTCTGCAGTTAAAACTATAGTCAATTAAATAACATTAGTTTGTACATAATCATTCCCTGTTTCTTAATGATTTCAGCACTGGGTGGTATTTGAAGATATAACGGAGATACTCATTCTTGTTCTTGCTCTTCTTGGTCTAAAAGGAAACTTAGAAATGACTCTTGCATCACGTCTATCAACACAAGCTAATTTGGGACACATGGATACTCCTCGACAACAGTGGAGCATGATTGCTGGAAATATTACTTTAATTCAGGTAGAAAATTTACTTTTCTTACAATAATAGTTTGAAGTAAATTTTGTTTGATCAAGTAAATATATCTCATTTTGTAAATGTTATTTTATCTTTATTATTAGTCTGATTATATCATGTATGTGAACTTGTAGATTATAACATATTGCTTGTGGGAACATAACTTACAAAAGGTTTATACCATCATTTATTTCAACAAAAGCTTTGAGATTTATAATGTACTTCTCTTCTCAAAAATGCTTTTTATTTTGCATCTATACAAACATCTTTCTTTTGTAATGTGCTGTTCTAATATACTGTATTGATACTAAAACCTGTTTTGCCTGGTTAGGAAAATTAAAATATAAGTCATTTGGTGTAGATCCAGAAATTTTTTCTAGTATAGAATGTATTTTTATAATTTACAATTTTATTAATGATAAAGAGAATTAAACTGCATTATTCCAGGCCTATAATCTAAAAGTATCTTGTTAAAACTCAAAAAGTAGAGATGTTAATTGTTTAGATTTTACACTCCATTAGGCAAATAACCTTAAATTGCTGCAACAAAACAGCGGAGTATTAATTGAGAAGCAAGCATTTGTAAATTCAGGAAGTGTGAATATCTTGAACATATCTTCAGTACTTCTGATCTCACTGGGTCACTTCACAAAGATAAGTTTCATGACCATTCATTTTATCTCTTCAGGATGTGTACAAAATCATGTTTTAGATGAAATTGCAAGAATGCTGATTGTGTCATTTGCAAGATAAAGGATATGGAATTATAGTGTTAAGATTTTTTTAAAAATTTGTTGTGCCTTCGTCATGAAGCAGCGTGTCTCATAACCCCATTGGGCGTTTAGCGCTTATTACTGGGAGTAATCCTCCGTTAATTTTTATACAGTCCTTATCAATAGAAGTAATCCTCCATTACTTCTTATACAGTCAGTAAGTCTTTAGTCCGTGAGTCGTCAAGAGGACCACCAGGTAGCATCTCCGCGTACACGCCTCTCTTGCTCACTCCTGCATCACTACCCAGTGGCCAGAATTTGGTAGGAACTAGGATAGGGGTAGGGTTTAGGACACTTCACAGGGGTTAGCCCTCGTGAAGCAGCTGAACTAGTTTTGTTGAAACAAATTTCACATGAGATTGTCTGGGAATTGAACCTCAACCTCCTTGGTGAAAGGCGAGCGACTTTGCTAATGTGCCACGAGACAGCCATGAATATATATGAATACATCATCTTCTTTATAATTGGCTTTAAGATCATGTGAATATGTTTTAATATTTAGTTTTTCAGAGTTGAATGTTATGATAAAGTTAACAATCGAGGACAGTTTTTTCAAAAGTCGACATCTGCACTTTTGGACCAAAATGAGTTACACATGTCTACTTATACAATTCAGTAGCCAGCTATCCATGTCTAAACTTAGTTTTACGAAAACTCTATTACTGCGGCTGTTTTAAAGCTGTAAAATGTCTGAATTTCTGCAAAACTGGACATGGTTGTGCATATGTAGAGTTTGGCTAAATAGAATATGTGCTTTATACCTAAACATTATTTAGTCAAAAGCTATGTAACTGAAGTAAAACTTGTTCTCATAATACTGATTTTTATGACCATTCCTTTCAAACATTCAATTTAAATGCTCCATTGTTATCAGTACTGTTGGGATGAAAACTGATGTAGGGAGAAGTGTGCAAAGTGCAGGGTAAAATTGTGAGATATACAAAGGCATCTAGAAATTCTGTCTAGTTGACTAGAATAGCCAGAAATTTTAATGCAATGAGAGAAGATCCTGTAAAGAAAAGAGGTGGTCACCAAAGTGGAACAGAAGACAAATTAATTACTGAAACTATTATTGATCACATCAAGCAATGTAAGTGCCTAGAAGTCGTTATTCAAGAGGCAAAGTAAATAGAAGCTACCTTCCATCAGACTTAAACATGAAAATAATGTGGAATAGGTTTTGTACAGAGAGAAATTCTGGTGAATTACTCGCAGTCTCACTATGTAAATTCAAGGCTGTTTTTTAAAAACTTAAATTTGGGTTTTGGGAGTCCAAAAACTGAAGTGTTCAACCTGTAAAGAATATTTAGCAAAAATAAAAAATGAGCACCAAACAATGTACAGGTTACATAATATGAGGGTGAAGAAATTTTATGAGATCATAAAAAGAGAGGAACCTGACACCACAAAAATTTGTTTCGACAAGCAACAGAATCGGCCTCTACCAAAATTGTATTTCCGAGATATTTTATTCTCGACAGGTTTGGTTCTATAATTTGGCAATTATGATACAAAAGAGGGTTCAACACCCAAGTGATATTCACTTATATTCTTGGCTGGGCACAGAATCATCTCGTGGAGCCAATGATGTCTCGTATGCGCTGGTAAATTTTTTAAGATAGATCCAATGCAAGTTGCATGCATCGGAAAATAAGCCTAAATCCATTAAGGGGGAAGATACAGCTTGCGGTAGTTAAATTTTTATTATTTTTCCACTTTTTTTCTCCATTAAAATCATATTCCACAGCAGTGAAAATGAACTGACCCACAGAAATCTTTCTTCTGCAAGGAATAATTTCCTTTGTACTTTTCTTTTTTTCCCTTTTCAATCAAAATTCAACCAGTTTTTAATGCACTGACTTAGTGTTCCCTGTTAACTCAAATTATTTTGAAGATTTTTTTCAAAATTCTTCTTTTAATTTGTTGGCAATACTCGCAGGTAGAAAACCATCCTGTTTTATTTAGATCTCTGGATAAATAATATTTTTAATTTGAATCCAAAATTAATACAGTAATTATTAATTTTTTTTCAGTTTTATAATTTATCACAAAAACTATTGATCTAAAGTGTATGATTTAGCATGGTTTTGTGGATAGTACTTGGTTAAATGCATCCTAAAAATTTCATAGCATAAAAATAATTGGTTTTTGAGTTATAAGGGAAACTGATCTTAAAAACAAGGGACAAAGTTAGATTCATGAGTTTTGCTTACCTTACTATAATAGATGCATGAAGCAGCGGCATAACTTTTAAATCATAACTCGAAAACTATTACAGATATCGAAATATATTTTCACCAAAATATTCCTGAATAATTAATGTATAGGGAAAAAATGTTCTCAAAAATTGAATTGTTTAAGGCTTTAAAGTGTTCTTCCCCCTTATCCATTTTCTGATTCTTGTGCAAGTCAAAACAAAAATACGGTATTGATGTCTACTTTGATGGGATTTCTAATGGAAAGTAAAATATTTAAAAAGATCACATTTTTATCCCATTCGTGAACATAGTTACACACCAGCTGACAGTGTGTTTGTTAGAGTCGAAAAAGTCTTCAGAAAGGAGGAGACTATTTTGTCTCTGGATGAATACTTGGACATTTTAAGATCACATGGAAATGTGAAACAATTAGGAAAAGAATGAATGAATGAATGCCTTATTTTACGTGGCGAGACTCAGGCCATGAGGCCTGCTCTTCCGTCTGACCACGCAAATTTCGTTACGCTCCTTTCACCTACAAGGGGAGAAAGAAGGTATTACTTGGGCAACGAAACAGGCAATTTGAATTTAGCTCAGAGGCTTCATTGAGGCTTGAGGATCTTTTACATGCAGTAAATCTCCTAACATGGGACAGCCGGCTTTACTTCCCCTCCGAAGGAAGGCGTACGAAGGATTTTTTCGCCCTTGAAAATCCACGGCTTAGATCGGGTTTGAACCTGCGAACTTGGGTATAACAGTCCCATACGCTAACCGTTGCACCATCACCGCCGCCGCAAGAATGGAACATCTATGACTACAAGATTTCTGCAAAGAAGGTTATAAAGAGTAAACTTCCTTTCCATTTGAGAGAAGTTAGAGTAATCCAGTATGTTAAAAGAGATTATAATTAAGAGCGAACAGTATTTAAAGTACAAAAAAAATAATTTATACTCAGAATATGGTACAACGGTAGATGTGATTAAACCAAAAGCCGTGGTAAATTTCAGAAATATCACATGCACCTCAACAATCAAACTAGAAAGAACATGGTTACTTCTGAAAAACCTACTGGTGTAATAAAACTTTTCAGATTTTTCACAATACCAACAACCAATGATTTTTACAATGACATAAAGAATAATTTGAATAAAATGAGTATTTCTGATGAAAACACTGATAGTGACAATGTTGTGCTTTCTCATGAAAAGGAAGAAATATTATAGATTTATTATCTCTTGTCACAATGTCAGTATATCAATCAGAGATAAAATATTTTTAATTGAAATTGCTCTTTCTCTTCATATCATAAAAATTAAAATCATTATTAATTATTATATAAAATTACACAAATGAGTGTAGCAAATGCCTTAATCAAATCTCATGTTTAGTCAATTTATCACATCTATAACCAAAATTCCTGAATCCAATGAATCATGCGTAGAGTTTTGTGAAAACGCGTCAAAAAATATGCAGTTTGGAAAAAATTTTGAGATTTTGAGAAACAAATACTAAGATTTAGAACTAAAACCGAAAGCATTTCATTATAGAATTATATACAACTTTCTATTATTCATAGAATAACATAAAATAGCATTTAAAAAAGTTTCTGAAAACTATAAAATACTATAGAAATAGAAAAACTCAATTCCTCAATTCAAAATTTTCATTTTTGCACATGTCAAGTTTTGAAAAAACAGTTCTCAATTGCTTCCCACCCAAAAAGATGTAACGAATTACTTATTTTTGGGTGTAGATTGTATTAGAAAAAGAGAAAGTTATTGTGTGTAATTGAAATTATAAACGTGTTCTTGCTTCCTGTGAGAACTGTGGTTCACAAGGAACTAGGATTTTTACTGTCTTGCCCTTTCTTTAGAAGAAAGAGAAAGTATTGTAATAAGGTGCTGTAAAACAGCGAAGTTTCAACAGAAAAACTCGGATTTTCTCAAAAATTGATTATTCTTGATAATTTAAATGCACTTAAGTTCCTCTGAATTAGAAACTGGTATTTTGACTTCTTTGAGTACTTCACCTGAAACCTCAACATCATTTCCAAAATTTTCGTATACATGACATCAAAGTTTTTGATTAAATTCATCTTTGGATAGCATAACAGACACTTAACAGAATGGTGGAAGTCTCATATTTGTTGACATGGATTTTTTTTCATAATTGCAAAAGTTTTTTTTTTGTCTTTCTACAACAATATTGAAGATAGATTTTTTCTGTAATTAAATCTGTTTTTTTGAAAATTGAGCTCGTGTACAATTTTTCGAAAATAAGTAGTTTTCAAATAATTTTGTGAGAAATTTAGGCAATTTTTAACCTTTTGTGAACAAACATTTTCTCAGAATGGACTTCCAATATCTTCTTTAAAATTTCACTTGGTATGTATCAAGCTTTGGTAACAAAGTTGGTTCTACTCTCATTTCCAGGATTGGTTCTGTGTATTTTCGAAAATTATAAAAATTGTGTCTCAAAGTTTAAGATGGAGATTTTTGCCTTCAACAAAATCTACTCTTTAAAAGAGGTTGTGTGCCCTTTTGTTGGAGAAAAAAAGCTAGAAGTTTTCACTATATTTTTGGTTGAAATTAATTTAATTTTTAAAAAAAGAATTCTCAAAAATCACTGCAAACTTTTCCAAAGGATAGAAGAAGGAATGCCTAAAAGAATGGCACATACTGATTTTCATTGAACTCTTGAAATTTTGAAAATTAATTCTTGAATTTAAAAGTTATGCGAGAAAGTATGTGCTGTTCTAGCACAACTAGGGTTCAGCAATTAGTTTTTCTGTCGAAAAATAGCATTTTTATAGTACACAATAACAGTAGTTTTTTCTTACGAAGTAAGAGCGAGAAACAAAAAGTGCAGAATATTGTATTTAAAAATTTCAAACAAATATTGAATGGTCAAGTAAATAAGTAACAGTAATCATATTTAATGAGTTTGAGTTTAATCGTAATTTAGCAAGTTCAGTATGATGGGAGACTTTAAATAAATAATTTTATGTTCAGTGAACTCTTCGAACTTCATTCACTGAACAAATTACTATATCTAGAAATGTTTATTCATTTAATTTTTGGATTGTTTTTCACTTAATTATTATTTTAACTATTATAACTTATGTTTAAAATTAATAAATTATGTAAATTATAAATATCTTCGTTTTATGGAAAATTCATCTTGGCATTGCAAAAGGGAACATTCTTTTAACACAGTTTAGGATCACACTTGAATGCAACAAGCATTTCACTTGCAGCAAGGATTAGGATGAAATTAAAAGAGATGACCATTGTTGAGTGTAAAAAAAAAAAAACTTCAGAAAATTAGTCATGAATTTAAAAATCTATTAAAGAAAGTAACATTCTGTCAAGTCGAGAAAGTAAAAAACGTTTACTATCGTGTAATATACAACTCCAACTTATTCAGAAATCATCAATCAATATTACTATACATAGGCGATGCTCGCTCCCTCCCTCCGACGCGAGTAATTGCAATTTTTTCCGTAGCTTCCAAATTAAAATGTTTGCTTTATCAGTAAACTCGATTACATGAAATGACGCATACCAACAAAGTACTTCATTGGTCTCTTCTCTTCTGGATGGAACATGTGTGATGATCTATCGAATATCTTTCAAACCATTGAATGTATTGGGATGGAATTTTTACCCAAGCGAGTTGATAAGATTCTTGCAGAAACTGTGTGGTTGTTACCAAGATACTGATATTATCCAATGTTTTTAAAAAAAAACTGTCCTTTTCTGTTCATATGTAAAAACAAAAATCTTGATGAAAAGAAATATTAAATAATTTATTTTGTATGATTGATCTAGTAAGCTTCAAGATACAACTCAAATATTTTATTTGAAGGTATTAAATTTATTTTAATTTGGATATTGTCAGAAATTCTTTTAATTATATTTTGTTATATATATTTTAGTCTTTAATATGATAGTTTGAATTGATTAGTTTGAAGAACTTCAGAATTTCCTGTTACAGTTTTGTCATATTGATGCTAGAAATTCTTTCCTTCAGCACAGACTACACTTTCAGCAAGCTGTGCATTTTCAGTATGCATACCTTATACCCATGTGTGAATTTTTATACTGATTAAATGACTATGAAATATGAATACTTGAAAATTCAAGGTGGAAGAAGAAAGTAAAGTTAATACAAACTGCGGACTTGATTATCTGCTCAATTTAAGCTTGAAGTATGCATTGGTGATTTCTCTGTTACTTTTCAGAAGCATTCAACTCCTGTTTTGCTAAAATCTATTGAATACTAAAAGGAAATTGTTTTCAATCAAACTAAAGGTTTGTTTAATTGCATAAATGAATTTTATGTGTAATAATTTGAATCATATTAAATAAAAGTCTCATAAACACACACAAATAATTATTTTGTGCTTTGAATATTACTTTTAAAGAAAAATATATACTGTAATTTCTGTTCTCTCTTCTTTCCTTCATTTTCTGATGGTTGCTAATATCTGTGAACCAGGGGTGTGTGCATGCATATGTCTAATAAACACATTTTGCATTGTACATATAATATAAAATTCTAAAACCTAATAGTCATCATATTTATGTGTTTCTTCCATTATAGATTCTTCATTTACAATAATTGTAAAATGATACTATGATATTGTCAAATTTTCTTTTCAGTTTATATATTGTTGCATATAATATATACATAATTCAATTTTAATTTATGCAACCATAACTTATAAGCCATTGTGTTTTTACTGATTTATTATTATTTTCTATTTTTTTTTTTTTTTATTTTTTATCAGTGCCAGGCAACAGTTGTGGGATTCCTCGCATCAGTGGTGGCCATTGTTATGGGAGGAATTAAAAGCAAAAGTGTTGAATTAGACCATGCATTCCTTCTGTGTGCTAGTAGCTTAGTAACTGCTTCATTGGCCAGCTTTGTTCTTGGTGAGGAATTTTCTTGAAAATTACTTTCTTTATTTACATTAACAATATGAACATACTCTTATCACTTTTTAAAAACCTTTTCAATATCAATATGAAAGAGATTGCAGGCTGAAGGCTGAATCAAAGAGGAGCTAGTCTTGAAGTGTCATTGTAAACTATTTGTTATCTGCAAAATGTAAATTGATCATTTGAGATGAAACTTAATATCTTTGGGTGCATGTTTTTTGAAAATCCAAGTATGTGTTCAAATTTACTAGGGGTGAGAAATCGGTAGTTTCTTGAATCGGGTGTTGAAGAGGTTTTCTTTTGTAGACAGCTCTAGTGTATAAGTACACATATGAGTGCAATCATTTTTTAAATAATTACAAGCATTTTAACCTAATTTGATGTGGAAATTAGTGTGTAGCTGATAATATAATTATAGGTTGTAAAGATAGGAATATTAAATGTGTGTACTTTATTAGCACATCTTCAAATTTTTAAATTCTTCTTAACTAATTAATTCCGAAAATTGGATGCTCCTAAGATTGGTAAAAATAAACAAAAACACATTCTGATAGTCTTTGTCATGTAAAAATTAGCCTTTTGCTTCATATTTTTAAATCTAAGTACAGTCGGACCTCTATATATCAAATCTGATGGTTCCTTCGATAATATTTGAAGTATAGAAATGATTATGAAATTTTTGCAAATGCTTTTAAACAATTTTAGAAAAATTGGGTAACATGGAAAATTCAACAAATAGTGAACAAATGTTTTAATCATTCATGCCACATTTTTATGAATAGTAACATGAAATGATTATTGTATATGTTCCTGACAAATCATTGCTTGGAATTTTTTTTTAAAAAAATGTCTAATGTCTTGTTACACATGTGATGCACTCTGTTCAAAATAACTGTTCACACTTGTTAACCCACTGAAACACTTCATCTGGAACATTTTTCCTCATTTGAAAACCCTGCTGAACTGTTGAACATAATTTATAGTATTTACTGCTCATTTGTATTTCAAAGAAAAAAATAGTCAAGTCAGAAAAAAAGTTTAATGTTTAGAAATAATTTTTAATATAAGAAATGTTTTTAAATGGAATCTTCAGGGGACAGAAATATAATTTGATTTATAGAGAATTTTGATATATAGAGGTTAAATATATGGAGGTCCAACTGTATATTTTAATAATCAAAGTGCATTTTATTACTAATGCTACACAGGTTTAATTTCAACAATGACTTGAACATTATTTCCATGTATTGAGTACTTTCATGAATTTCTCAGTTACATAATTGTTTATATAGCCATTTGTGTAGCCTGTTTTGCTTGCTGATTGCAGTTACTTGTGAATCTTAAATAGCATGTAGAATATTTGTAGGTTGTGTAATAAATTTATTAATTCATAAATTCGTAATATACTGCTAAGATTAGATGATTGCCATTATTGTACATACTTTAAAGCAAATAATTCATCTGAACAAAGTACATGTAAATAAAGTGTTTATCAGGTTTTAATGTTTCAGGTAGAAAATTTTACATCTTATTTTAATATTCTTTCTTTGATTTAGGTTTGATAACATCAGCAGTTATTGTTTTTTCTCGTCACTGCCACATCAATCCTGACAATGTGGCTATCCCCATTGCCGCCAGCCTTGGTGACGTAACTTCTCTTGCATTGCTTGCTTGGATTTCTACAGTATTTTATAATGCAATTGGTAGGATATATAATAAAAGTTTTAGGAAGATAAAAATGTTTGATTTTTGAAATTTTATTCTTATTATTGTTTTGTAGGAAAACAAGATTGGCTAGCTCCGTTAATTATTGCTTGTTATCTTCTTGTCACTCCACTCTGGGTATGGATTGCCAAGAAAAACAAGCATACAAAAAGTGTGCTCTACTCTGGTTGGACCCCTGTTCTTGCTGCTATGCTTATTAGCAGGTAAGAAATTCCATTAAAACCAAAAATAATAGTAAATTAAATTCTTGTTTGCATTATTTGGTTTTCAATATATAGCATAGGAGAACAGATTAATGTATTAAGGGATTTAAATGGCAAACTCGGCAGGTATGCAAAAGAGTGGGAAGTTTTTCTCAAAATGAATATCGAAAATTCTTTATTGTTATCTAATGCATTGAGCATTTTTTATCATATAGTTTTGTAGCATTTGTTTCCTTCAATGGTACATGTATAACATGTTATTTTTAGTTATGTTATTTCTGGATTATTGAGAGTAAATGTTAAATTTAATTAGATGGTTTTAATAACATGAAAGGCTGAAATAAAAATACCATTGAGTAATTTTGAATGCCAGAATGTTACTTGAGATGAATAAAATTCACTTACTAATGAACAATTTAATTAAAAATAAATATTAACTGAAATGAAAATACTGACAAGTGATTTTGAATGTGACAAACATGCCTGGATGTTATGTACACCAAGATGAACAATTTCTGTTCTTCCATAACTTTCAGAAGCTTGTGCTTACAAGTTCAATCAGTGAAGCAACTGCTGTGTACTACCTTCAGAGAGAGAATCTGAAGCTGTCCCTTTTTTCCTCTCCTCCCCACCCTTCCTATCCTCCCCTTCCCACCCTTCCTTTCCTCCCATCACCTCCATGTTTCTCCTTCTCTCAAAGTTGTATTTTGACATCTGTTTACAATGGAAACACTTCTGGATTCAACAAAGATTTGTTTGTCATTCTCTATTGAAAATATCTTCTTCATTCTCTAATGTAAGTGTGATCTTACTTGGTTGTATTGTTTCTTGTAGTGTTGGTGGTATGATCTTGGATGTAATGGTTTCACGTCATGAGGGGCTTGCAGTGTTTCAACCAGTTATAAATGGTGTGGGGGGCAACTTGGTGGCTGTTCAGGCCAGTCGAATCTCCACTGCCCTTCACAGAGACGCAGAACTTGGCACCTTAATGGATGAAGAAACTGTCATCTTCATCAGTCCAGGTGTTGGGTTCTGTGGAAAAAGTAAGTTGGTTGCAATCTATGGGCTGCAGAGATTTAATGAATGAAGGTCTGATGTATTAATTGTTTTTCAGGTAGTCATGCACGAACCGCTCGAGTGCTAATGCTAATGGTAGTTCCAGGACACCTCATCTTCATTTACACCATAAATTACATAAAATCTGATAATACATCTTTAACACCCTTGTTTGTTTTTGTTTATCTGTGTGCTGCCTTACTTCAGGTAAAAGTTAATCTTGTTTTTTCTTGCTAAGTTTATGATGCAAACTGGTTGCTATACTGCTTGTGCTCATATTTCAAAGCTAATGGGCTAATATCCACCTACTTTCCTTGAATTTCTAGAAGTTTTCCTCTTTTATTCATATCCTTCTACTGTTATATTTCCTTTGATATTAGTTTTATTTAGCATTATAATGTAATTTAAGCTTTTAATAAAAAAGTAAATTTAGAATGCATGAATCACACTTTTAAATTTCTTTGATGTTGTGGTGGCATTTACACAAGAACTACTGAAGTTGTAGAAACAAAGTTTTAATCTTTGTTTAAATCGAGCATTAAAGCAATTACGGTTAAAAAAAGTTAGAATGTAGTTGACATTTTGTGTCATGTGATGACACTAGCACTGTAACCTACGGAACAGCGTATTAGAAGTTTTGGCATTTGCACATTGGTGTCACCTAAAATTAGGGAACAAATGTTATGAACAAGCTTGTTAAGAGTTTCTCAACATTCCTTTCTTCTATTTGCCTAGTTAATGTTGAGAACCCATGGCAGAACACACAGGCAACGGTGATGCTGCCCCCTCCACACCCATATATCAACTACATTCTAATTTTATTCGTACTATAGGAAGTATTGCTTAGGATGTACCTACTGGAAACCTTTTTTATCTAAATTACAAATGTTTCAGATTTAGTTTTTTGTGGCTACTCTCTAACCTCCCCCTGGAATATCACATATACATAAAACATTCAAATAGGGCGTGAACTATTGTTTCCCCACCACTTTAATTATTGTGCTACAATAGTTTTAATTACTAGAACAATAAACATTGCGTTAAAAGTTTTTGACATGCCTTCCATTTTATTTCAGGTGGCATTTCTTCTGTACGTTGCCTACATTATGATTCATTGGATGTGGAAACATAAAATTGATCCTGATAATTCTGCAATTCCTTACCTTACAGCATTGGGAGATTTATTAGGAATAAGCCTTCTTGCTGTTGCTTTCCAGTTACTGTACCTCATGGGAGATAAGAATGCTGAGATAGGGGATTAATGAAAATATAAGGATAACATTCATGCTTCACATTGTTCATTGATCCTGCCACTGGCTAGTCCAATGTTTCTCTAGTGACAGGATAATGTTTAAATGTTTCACAATGGCTATGTTGTCATGACAGAATCGTAAAAGTGGTTTGTGTGGGTGCTTCATCTCATAATCATTATTTAGTTTCATTTAGTCATTTTGATTCTTAAACTTAGAGTAAATGTAATAATAATTTAATGGTAACGTAGTTTTTGATAGAAAATGATCAGATCATTTTTTTTTTTTTTTTTTTTTTTTAAATCACAGGCTATCCACTGACTACAGAAGTTTTTATCCTAGATGCATTTCTGTTGATAAAAGAAAACTTCAGTAGAAATTTTCTGCAATGGAAAAGAATAATAACTGTCATTTCCAGAAATGCCTTGGAACTGCTTGAACATGCAAGGCATAATTGAATCTTTCATGGAAATTCCTGAAAGGACAAAATAAAATATTTGCATTGTTAATTCTGACAGTATCTATTGGAAAAAAATAAAGTTTTAAATAATCATATTTCTTAGTACATTGACAGATCAGTAATTAACAAATACACTTAACTGTAGAAAATAGTTTATTTTATTACTTTCCAGCATCTGCTGTGGACAAGCAGATATAATACATTGACAACCCCATTTAACTTCTCTTTCAACTGTCTTCTAAAATTTCTAATGTTAGGTCTTTAAAATGTAAATACATGTGACTCGTATGAGTTTTCACTTAGGCGTTTAAGTTGAATGTGATCTGAATTCAATGTAATTGTCTCGCTAGCGTTTCTTTACCACATTGTTTTAATTCAGTAAGTTGTTGCAGCTAGAAAAGCAAAGTGGTAGGCTGATAAATAAACAAGATAGTTTACTGTAGTTTACCGATGAATTTCAAAGTATATTAGTTAGCACTCTTATCAGCTGCTGAATTGTGTGTTGCAAACTTGATTTGTCAATGCAAATGCATTCTGCATTCCCCATCTACAGTACTGCAAGTAAAGAGTGTATAACCAAGTAGAAGATATTTTGTCTCCTTTCCTAACATGAATATATTATATTTCATAACCGAGAACATGCACCATGGAACGAGAACTAAAACAAAATTTTTCTCACTTTAAAGCAATAACGTGTTTCTCAAGAATCAAAATTCCATAATTTAATGAGAAACCTTAAGATATGTATTGCTTTTAGCATAGATATTATGCATAATTTTTCAATAAAATTAAATCTTCATTCCTTCACAAGACCTTTATAGCTTCAGAAAGAATAACATTTTAAAAATCAAATGCCTGGAGTAAAAGAAAGAGTATTATGTTCATTCTCTCAATGATGTCTTGAAGATTGGATGTTTGGGAGAAAAGTTGTTAATGGAGTAAACTACCTTGAAGGTTTGGAAGTCTACCAAAAATGCAACTCTGGTTGCAGCCGTTTGTGCAGGCCTTGTTTTGATGTTTTGGTTCTTCTTGTGCACTTTAACATAATTTATGGATATACTGAAAGAATGAAGTTACAGATTGCTCAATATTGTATCAGTGTTGACTTTCATAGAAAATAAATACTTTTGCTCATTCAAAACTAAGAAATGCCATGAAACAAAACATCCATTCAGCTGTTCAGGCATAAATTCTGATTATCTGAAGTTGGCATGTTTGTGCATGCTAGATGGAAGTATACTTCTGAGTTGTGTGTTTTGTGAATTGTGTGTAAATGGAGTGGATGTGAGTGTTACTGTTATGCATCAATTCTGACTATTTTTCTGATGAAAAGAAAATTGCATTTTATGATATTTGGTAATGATATTATAAAAGGTTGAAAAGATGTGTCAAAATTTATATGGCACATTTGTATGAAAAAAGGTATGGAATGATATTGCAGTGTTATCATCTGGATAATTGCTTAAGCTCTTACACTGAAATGTATGTTGTCAAATGAAACTGTAAAATCTTTTGAGATCAGCAGATGTATTTTTATTCCAACATTTTATTTATAAAAAATGATCAACTGATTTTAAACATAGATTGAAACTGAAAGTTTGGTTTGTGTTCATGTGGAATAATTAGCGTATTTGATTATACGGTACACATTAGTGTGATCATTGAAGGTAAAGGCTGTGCCTAATGTTCTTGAAGTAACTTCAGAGTTTATTTGAAATGCTTGGCACCATGAAGTTCCTTATCTATTTAATAGGTAATTTATGTAGACTTCAGGAGGTAGAGATTACTTCTAGGTATCTTTTTCAATTATAAGTGCATGTTTTCAAATTGTCTATCCAAATTCATTAGTAAAGTATACTTCCACAAAGAAATTTGCAAAACAGGAGAATTTGAGAAAGACTAAAATTTTGGTTAATGTATTGAGCTATTTAATTAGAACTAGATATTGGATTATGCAATAGCATTAAAGTTCATTAATTGTGTGTACTACATTCATTGGTATACTTTTTTTTTATCATATTTTAAAAAATCAATGCTTTATAAGATTTTTATTCTTAAAATCTTCAGTATCTGAGAAATATGCCCAATAGTGCAGGGTTATTCTGCCCCCCTTTTCTTTTTTTCTTTCTTTCTCAAGTTAAGAATTTACAAGTTAAAAGTATCTTCCATACTTATAATTCTATTAAGTAAATGTTTTGTTCTTATGAAAATGTTTCAAAAGACAGTGAGACCTTTGTAGCATTTAATTTTGTTGAACTACGTGGTCCCAAGCTTTCTATTATGTAGTTTTCCTTTATCTTGTTGGGTGTTTTATTTTATTTTTTTTATTGTACATATGACATCAATTGATATTACTAATGTGTGTTTAAAAACTTCAAAAGTATTGGATTTGAAAGTGAGAAAAAGAAAATACTCAGAGTATTTCTTAATGCAGCTGTTAATCTGAATATTAATAGCATCTTGTACATCCTGTTGTTTCATGCAAATAAAAATAATATTGAGAGCATATTCTTTAATTTCATCTCCCCAACTTTCTTTTTGAATACTGTAATTTAACTATAGATTTTATTGCAATGGAAATAATTCCTTGGTAGGTTATTTATTTAAAACTTAGTATTTACAGCAGTAATTTTAATAATTTTATTGAAAATTGCCGTTCTCTCATTGTCTGTACATCAATGCAGTCTCATCAATTTTTTTGTTCCATTCAAGGTTAAATTTTACTTTCAAAAAAGAAAAACTTATTATTGTGGAAGTAATTCCTTTCATTATAAATCTGTAAACTGTAAAAACTGAAATAATGTATTTTCTTATTTTGAATTCTGACAGTTTGGTATGCTGTGCTTCCTTTGAAAAGAAATTGTTCTACAATTTAAAAATTGCTATTGATCAACTTTTGAGTTAAATGAATTAGTTTCAAAAATGTTTTTTTGTTAAGTTTTTAAATATTGTTTTTCTTACTTGAAATCAGAGCTTTTAAAATCAAAACATTTTGAAGATTATAATTGGGAAAACTTTCTTTGTGAAAGTGTAAGTAAAATATTTCCCATTTTAATGTATATTTTTGTACTGAATACATGGTTTAGTGAACTCATATATACTATTTTGTGTACATAGAGGTATACACAACTGTCTTTGAGGAATTAAAATTATATGATTGTAATGTCTTAACAAAGAAGGCATATGCTTTGAAATGTTAATATTTTCTCTGGGATGTGTAAAATGGAAATGTACTTTTTTGCATGTAAAGTAATTATATCAAGGAAAGAGGAAATACATTTATATCTTGTAGATTAAAGAACTTTCTCATGAACAATTAAAATGATCAATCTTGAAAGAAAAATTTATACTATGTGATTGATACAACCCTAACAATGTAGGTGCTTAAAAATTGTGCTTCTATTACTGATAAGGAAATGTACAAGAAAATCATTGAGATTATTATTCAAAAATATTCTAATATAATGCATATCATAAAACTTTTTTTTTTTTTGTTGAACAGTATCACGAAGTTAATTTTTGAATGTTTTTCAACTACAGCTGGTATTGATCATATTTCATAATTTGAATATCTCTTTTGTTAATTGAAAATCTAAATATGCTCTTGTCAATACAAAGAACAATGAATGTGAATCATTGTTTCCACCAATATGGAAATTTATTTTACTTCCATATGTGTCAATGTTAATAGAAGATTCTGTTATGGTACGGCTCAGGACCTTTAATAATGGAAATGTGAGTGCTTAAAAAAATTGTCAAACTCCCAAAATTGCAATATGTGAATATGAATGTACTTCAACATGTGAACTTCTGGATATCAAACATCCATTAACTAAGTCTATAAATGGTTTTTCAGTATGACAACTTGTGGAGCAACCCATGGGTATTCCACGCCAGAGCTTGCTGTGTGCAGGATATCAAAGATCGGTGCTCAAAAATTATATTAATTGGCACTGAATTTTAAGATGTTAATTTAGCCCAAAAGTTCGATTATTATGGAATAAAGTATATAATTATTTCTGATCAGATTGCAAACTAATTCAATCTCAGGGTCCCTTCTGTAGAATGATATAAATGATTTGCTCGATTTTGGAGAGAGAATAAATTTGAGATAATAAAAATGTGCCATCTAGTCTTGGTGTTGCTTCTAAAACTATAATAAATTACTATATTAATTTTAAGCATGCACTATACTTTGTTTAGTTGGTGTGTTGAAACTATTTCTAGTCAATAATGTGTGTGTGCTATATCCTAAATATTTCTCAATTTTCCAACAATTTCATTTAGAAATATAATTGGATAAATTATTTGAATATGGAGGGGAATGTTAGGGCAAATATCCAGAAAGTGTTAATCATGAAAACCAGAAAAACTGGAATTTCTGCGTTGTCTTACTTCAGGATGATTCTGTGGATGAATGCTAAAGGAACATTTTTATTGTGTAGTGTATTTTCTATAACCAGAATCTTCCAAGAAGTGTCACATTTTTCCTCTTTTTGTCTGTTCTGAGGTACTATCATGAATATTTTGTTTCTACTTAAAAAAACATTTGATTTAAAACTAATTTCTGTAATTTGCACTCTGTATGTCCAAGGTGACAAGTGCTTGTCACCTTGAACAAAAATATTTTAAAATCACATTTACAAACTATTTGCTCGTATTCAAATTCTTTTTGATAATCATAGCTAGAACTATAAAGCTCAACAAAATGTCTAAATATGGCTGAAAATGCAGTGCTGAAGTAATAATGAGCTGAAATGAGCATTCAGTAATTTAGTCTAGGAAATAACAGTAATGTTGGTTTACACAGTTATTTTATTCTATATTTCTATTATCCAGGGATCTTAAAGAATATCAGTATTCATTGTAATAAAATTGAAAGTTATATAATGAAGGTGAATTGGTACCCTGTGTAAATTCACAAGCAATTTTGTGATTGATAGGTTTCTGAGGCAACAATTGTGCAAATAAATATTCAAGTCCTCAAATACTAGCCTAAGATTTAATATTATTTAGTGATATTGAACGGGATGAAAAGGGCTGAACATGTCATTAAAATTAACTTTAAACAAAATTTCAACTTTCAAACCAAGATTTAGACTTAGAAACGAAGAGCAATACAAGGATATTGCTGCAAATTTGAAGATGTATTTTCATTTTTAGACAACATTGCAGGAAATCATATGAAAGTTGCTTTGCATAAAAATTCAGTCTGTATGTGTATATAATTTTTGTGTCATAGATTCTTAAAGGAAAAGTGATAAAGGTCATATATTTAATACTCTATTCTGTGAAAGATGTAAAGCTGTAGAGTTAATGTGCCATATCTTGATTGGGCCAACATAAAGCTCCTTTCATGTATATCATAGGAATATACATTCTAAAGCCTAGAGGTTATCTATCCATAATTTACTGAGGGCTCAGCTATCTTCTTCATTGATAGAAAACTCCTAAATTCTAAAATGTTAAGTTTTTGCAATATTTTATAATGTACTAGTTTGTTATAAATATATGAGTGGATCTAGATATTCAATTTGGGGGCATCTTATAATGGTTCAATGTAACAATATTAGTGTCCTTACAAAGGTGCCTGGGTACTAAAAGTTAAAGCAGCAGGTTTTTATGATGGTAAAATTCCAGTTTAGTTAACTTACAAGCTTTACAAACCAGTAGGGCCTACAGGTAGTAAAAGTCACTTCTCAGGAATTATCCTTGCAGGATATTAAATTTTTATCTACTTTATGTATATATTTCCTTCGTATAAAACTTATTTTTTGATGGGAGGGGGTTGTAACCTTTGTAAGACCACCTCAATTTCTCTCTTTAAGTGTACTTTACTCAGGTGTCAATAAATATATAAAGCCTGATCTTGAATTGGTGCTTTAACCCTAGGGCCAGATTAATTTACATTGTTTTCATTACTTTGAAGTATTGATAAATTATAGGAGTGTATATATTTGTCATATCAGCAGGCTGTTTAAGCAAGATATATTACCTGTTAAATAATCTCCTCAAATATCTAATGCTTCCAGAATTTAATAGTTAATTATAAAAAGTGATATTAAAGTACAGATGATTAGATTTTTATTAATAACTGAAATTTTTCTGTAGACTTGAATGTGCCTTTGTTAATTAAAGGCTTTTAGTGTAAAATTTCAAATTTTAAGCTAGTGTAGTTCCATGTATCATGTTTTGTCAATAGAATTGTAATTTGATTATTGACAAAGATTTACTTATTTTAGTTGTATTATTATGCTCTAATAGCACATAGGATAGAATATATTCATGCTCTGATAGTGCCTAAATTATAATTACGTAATAGATATTAATAATACATCATCTGAAAAATTGAATATTACATATAAGTATTAGAATTTTAGAGGTGAAATGACATGCATTGACACTAAACATTATAATGCTTTAACTTTCAAGAGTTACCTTTAATTGTATATTAATTCTTTACTAATGTAACAAAGAAATATGTTTACAGCCACGTGATTGATAGTATTTGTTTGTTGAAACAAATGAAATTCATTTATAATTCAAATTGTTTAAAATTTGTATTCTAATAATCATTGATTTGCAATCAATACTTGTAAATGTTTTTTAATTGAATCCACTTTTTTCTTAACATCATTTTTGTTTCATTGGAGAGATATTGCAAAGTCATTGCAATATCGATGCAAAGTCATTGCTTTTCTATGTATATAACTGATTTATCGTACAACCTAATTTCGTGGCACAATTTGAGTTTTTTCTTTTCATGCACATGATAATAGCTTTGTTGTTTTGATAGGTCGAGGTTGCCCTCGTGTATCATTATCATTATGTGAACCCTCTAATTAGAGAAATTTTATGATAAGTGATGCAATTTTCTTCTAAACCATTTGTGACTAATTTCTGTTGCTGTAAAACTTGTGAAAGTATACTTCCTTCTTTTCAATAATATACATTTCTAATTATTTACTAAATTTTAACTATACAGTACTAAACTGTTAAGAAGAAATATGAAACAAATGAGTTTAGGTTGCATGACTCTTCAAATGAAAATACATTTTTTCGAACATAAGTTCATATCCTTGAAGGAATGGACAATGAGTTTTGTAGTGAAATTACATTAATTAATTTTGTATGAATTTTAATGTGATTTTTTAAAACTAAATAATTCAGATGAACAAACAAAATTAGGTATTTTAACATCATATATATTAATATATTTTGATGATTTATAGTAATATGTATGAAAGTGTAGTTAAATGCTTGTAAACAGATGTGCAAAACAAATTTAATAGGCAATTGTGTTCATGAGCAAATGAGAAAAATGCTTTTGAATTCAAATGCTCTATATTTCAAACCTAAACTGTCAAGTTATAACGAAAATAAAAAGCTTTGTTTTTCATTATGCCTTAAGTCTGGCTATTTTAAATTGTAATTATTGGGTTGAAACTATACTATTGCACATTTTTATATAGAGATATATTTGTACTAATGAAGTCCTAGCAAAGTCTCTGGGTGTAAGTTGAAATTAATGCCACTTCAAAAACAGACTAGAAGATCTTGAAAATATCACTTTTTATTTTGTTTTGTATTATATGTTTATGGTGTCTCAAAAATCTTAGATTTTATTACAATATCTTCGATATTCATGTATTGTTTAGTATAGTATCCCTTGTATATTATTAATTGAACTATAATTACTGTTCTTTACGTACAATGACATAAGGATATTGCAGAAATTGGCTTCTTTAATTTGAAATTCGTGACAAAGTTTCAAGCCTCATCAAAAAAAGTTTTAGATATTATTGTAACAAAATTAATAATTAAGGTTTTAATTATCAAGAGTCCATAAATTGGTAAAATCTAATTAGAAATTATTTATCTGTAAATGAAACACCCAATAAATTTTGTGAAGAAATTAAAGTCATTGCTTTTCTATGTATATAACTGAAGTAATCCTGCGTTAAGTTTTGTCTAGTAACGTGGCACTCAGTCGTTGTTTTATCCCTTCGCCAGGGGCTTAGCGCCAACAACCTGGGTGTCCAAACGGTCACCCACTCAGGAATGCTTGTCGTCTCGAGTTACATAGCTTCCATGACTTCACGGAGCGTGGTCCAGCAATTCGACTAACGAAGCCAGCATTATTGTAATCGTGCACGCGAATACGGTGAATTTTCGACAGAAACGTTTTGCCGGGTCTTAGTAACGAAAAAGTGAATAAATCTTATTCCTATATATAGTAAATTACTTCCTGAAATATGTGTAGTCAGAATCTGTTTTGTGAGTCCTTGATATTGCAAAGTCGATTGACGGCAAAACGTCTAAATGTCTATCCGTTTGTGATACACGCTAGCACCTATACCGATCAACCGATTTTCTCCAAAATTTATATTCCTCGATCAATTAAAATGAACTCGAAGCCCTCTGTTTGAAACGGATATTTTGATTTTTGACGGTACTCCACATAAAGCCTCAAAAACATTTTCAATATTTTCTCAAAAATAACTATAAATTTTTGGATTAAACTTTATCCTCGGATAGCTTAAAGGACGCGTAAAGAATGGTGCAGGTCTCAGTTTCATTAAAATCCCAGATTTATCGAAAATTTCAAAAGTTCGTTTGTTTTTTCAGCGTCTTCCTACACCTACAATATTGAAGATAGAGATTTTTTCTTTGTAGAAATAATGTTCATTAGCTTGAAATAAGACCATGTAGAATTTTTCAAAAATATTAGTCGTTTTCGTATAACTTTGCGTGATTTATGGACAATTTTTAAACAATTATTTTCTCAAAAACGGCTCCAAATTTCTTCTTTACATTTTCTCCTCGTTGGTATCAAATGACGGTAAAAATTGAGGAGCTAGCCTCGTTTCCGACGAACTTTCTGTATTTCCCAAAACTGCAAATAGTTAACATTTAAAAACTACAAAATTGACGATAAAGATTTTTGCCTTAAAATTGTTCTAAAAAATAAGATCTTTAAAATAGGCCATACAATATTTTGATAAAACTAGTCATTTTCGCGTAATTTGCGCTTGAAAGTAATACAATTAATAAAAAAGTTTCTCAAAAAACGATCCAAATTTTTTCTTTACATTTTTTCCGCGGATAAAACAAGAGACGCTTAAAAAAGACGTCGTTCTCATTTTCGTTAAACTCAGAATTTTCGAAAATTACTTGTTAAAACAATGGGCGAAACAATTAGATTTTAAAGCATCTTGAAAATCATGTTTAAAAATCTAATTGTACGTTAGAGCGACTGCGAGATGTAACGGTAAAGAGCACGGCGAGTTAACTCGGACTTAAATTCGAGACTCGGCGTGGAAAAACAATTTTGCTGGTTGAGAACACTTTTTCAGGTTCATGTAGTAACATTGCGGAGCAGTTACAAGTAATCCGAGAAAGATTATGTTGTTGTAGCACGATTAGTTGGAATTATAAATGAAAATTTCCAGAAATGTCTACTTATTTATTTTATTATTCTTGTTATAATAATTGTTATCAGTGCTTGATTTATAAAATTTTAGGTCCCGGAACGTGCCCCCAAATTGATGATTAATTTAATAGAAATAGTTATATATTTATAATAAAATTTAATAATCATTCCCGAGGAACTGGAACGCGTTCCGCCAGTAATCAAACCCTGGTTATTATTCATCATCATCATAAACTTTTGAGGTTTAGGCCATTTGGCATGTTCCTTCTTTCCAGTATTTCCTCAATCGCTATTGTGGTGTTCCTGGTCCGTCCACCTCTTCTTCGGTCTCCCTGGTTCTCTTCTTCCTCATGGCTTGTATCTCATAGTTTACAACCCCCACAGGAACTCACCGCATGCGACGGTCTATTTTTTGCAACTCAGACCCGAGGTACCGGCCACGTGCCAGCCGCATCGAAGCGCCGCGAAATAGGTTCAAAAGATAGCCGCCTTGTTTTTGTTAAGGTGGACTCGCCCCGTCCAGCGCCAGCGGTAAAAAAAGTCTCCTCCACTAAAAATCACAAAACATTCAAAAACGCCGCGGCGCAGTGTACTCTCGCGAGTCGGGTACCAGGACAGTTAACGGGGTGCAGTTCTGTTTACATTTGCGCGGGGCATGATGCTTCGTATGGCACCGCGATTTGCCACGGACACCCGGGCGAAAGAGCGATCGTTCGACCCTTACATAAAATTGCAGGAGCCAGCAATTCGCAACACGCACATGCGTGGCGGCCAAAGGGTTCTTTTGTCCAAAGAATTATTTCAAAGATTGCCGCACATGCAGTGGTGAACGCTGCTAGATTGCAGCTGCACCGAATTCGCACCGAAAATGCAACGGAAATTTTTTTTGTGCGACATGAGCACCATTGGTTCGAGTGTCGCTCTTCCACCGCTCCCAATAGCTGATTTGAAGCAATCAGGATGAGGCACTCGGATCAGAAGAGGGGATCAAAGCCATCGTTTTGTCGCGTTGAAGGCTCCAAAATCTCCCAACTTGAATTTCGAATTAGTACGTGCTTCGCAATTAACACGTCCATTCGAGGATTTACTGAAACGTCTACTCTGGGTTCATATTTTTGACTCGTGTCTCAAATGTGGCTTCAAAATTCTCACTTAAGACTTTGCGTTCCGTAGATGAACTTCTACAATAGACTTTGGGCTTCGAAGATGCACTCGGAGTGACTTGCATCTCGAACTCGCACGTGCGAGCACTGATGTCTCAAAAACGCACTTATATCGTTTAATTTCGGCACTAAACTTGTGCTTGGAAGTCCATCCCTTGAGTTCACTGTAACATGTGCTTCAACAGGCACTTTGACCGCGTTCTCGCCTGATTCGGGAATCGAATTCAGCTCTTTGCCACGTTAGCGTGACATCGCCGACGCCGCAGTGGATCCTATGATCGTGCGCTCTCGTCGTATGTCCGGCCTGGGTGAACGCAGGAAGCGACGGCAGAGGCGTGCCCTCCTCCCACCGCTGCCCTCTGCGCTGCAGACCCCGCCGGCGCCCAGCCGCCGGGAAGGAGGTCATCACGCCAATAACAGTAAGACTTTGGTGAATGACCCGTAATCGGGTCCCCGTCAGCTCCTTTTTCCCGCCGAGGTGCGGAAAGACTATAACGAAGGAAGTTGAGAGGGTAGATGCCACCAATACATGTTACTGCAGCGGGAAATTAATTGTGTTTTTTTTATTTGCTTGTTATAGTTTCAATTAGGATAGTTAGCCGCAATAACTCCATCAAAATGTGTAATAATTTTTGTAAAATCATTCATTTCCATGCTCGTCATCATCATTTTAGTTTTTAATTAAATGTGTTGTGAAATGTATGTGTTTCATTCAACATGCAATTCGGCAGCCAAAGCACCCCGGTAGGTTAACACACACACACATATGCTTGATTTGTAAAATTTTAGGAACGCCGTTCCGTCACGTTCCGCCAGAAGTCATGTAAGGAACGTAACTTTAGCACCTCCTGTAAGTTTTGAATGGTGCCCCCATCCCCTGTAAGGGCGAACCCTTACAGTCCCGACTTGGCTCCGTGCGATTTTTTGTTTCCCCCGACTGAAGAAAGAGCTGAAAGGAAAGAATTGGGGGACTGTGGAAAAAATTCCAAAAGCATGTTACAACGTTCCTGAGAGATATTCCCGTCGAAGACTTTCAGAGTGGTTTCCAGGTGTGACAGACACGTCTCCGCAAGTGTACTGGTGCAGGGGGAGTGTATTTTGAAAAACTGTAAGCAATCGTATAGGACCGATTAATAAATATATTTTTTTCCAGAAAATGCGTATTACATTTAAAATGGACCCTCCATATCAGTTGAGATTGATAAATAAATTTCAACCTGATAGGAAAACTGATGATAAGTACGAAAAACTAAAAACAGCAATACATGAAAAACTTTTGAAGCTTTGGGTGAGGAGAATGATGAAAAATCTAGACAATATTGATGGAATTATCAAGTAGAAACTAAGTTAAAGGAAAAAAGAAGATATCTTGGCCTGGACTTATTCTGGACAACCTGAGAGAATATGCGAGTTTAAATAGAGATGAGAAAAACTGTCAAATAAATCAAAAGATGAATGGTGGAATAAAAAATGTACAGAAGAGGAAAGAGCACATGGGGAGGACAGAGTAAAGAATCATGGAATCTTATAAAAAGCTTAAGGCAAGATAATAAACCAAACTAGTTTATAAATTATAAAAGTGAGGAGATGAATGAGATATATTACTCAGATATGTTTGAAGAGAAAAGACATGAATTCAAGGAAACTGGAAGAAATTAACCAAAAACTGGATATTATGCTTCTCCTGACACAGAAAAAAGTTTAAAGGAGATAAAGAAGTCCATCATAAAGATGAAAACTGGTAAATCTCCCGGTCCTAGAGGTTTTTCTGTAGAACTGTTTAAAAACGCTCCAACCAATGTCTTAGAAATACTGCAAACAATTATTAGTCACCCAGGATCTTGGGGAAAATTGTACAAAAGATGTATACAAAAATAATGAAAGTTTCAAATTTGTCTAAAAAATTCAAATATTTGATTGTGTTATTCTGCCTTTTCCATACTGGGTGTAGTAACATAATTCTCATACTTAGTGCATCATTACTGAGAACACAGCTGAGGTCATGCAACAGCAAGACTCGAAGGGCAAAGAACACCCACCATTAAAATTGCTATTCACCTGTTGGAACAACTTCTTTGATATTCTTCGTATGTAAACAACTGTTGCAATGTTTATCCGAATACATTACATGATATTACTGCAGTATTCTTTGTAAAATATTTGTAGGAAAGTGTACAATACAATTCTTTTTTATGTGAGAGTATTTTACTTGTTTTTCATGAGCTGTGTATGTGCTTGTTTATGGACAACCAGTTTGTGTGATATGATTCAACAGCATTTTTATTACTGCAGGCCACTAGTATTTATTAATTTCATTAGATTACTGTAATTGGACAATGTTATATTTAATATAAAATTACTATTGATTTTTACATGTAGAATTATGATGATCAATAATATGTGTAATATTTAAACTAACATTATTGACACAGAAAAAAATTAAAAAAATTGTTGAACTTCTGTGTAGTTTGTGTGCAGAATTGAACAGTACCTACCTCTCAATTCATTTATTATTGGCAATAACAAAAAGTATGTCAAACTTAAATTTAACACTTAATTTAATATTTCACTTTCATTTTTATGTATATTTTTTGGTTATAATATTTATACTTTACTCATCTTAATAGTTTACTTGCTGCTCAGCAGTGAAGTTTTTAATTCTTCTAGGTTTTTGAAATATTTGATTTATTTCTTAAAGCTTTATAACATTGCCAACGATTCAACAATGCCTATTTGACCTCATCTGGGCTCATACTAGACCTTCCTTTTTTGTGCATGATACACATCAAGTCAAATTAGTTAAACAACAATGATTACAAAAACCATAAATTCTTTGACAACACTGTAATTACACTATTTAAGAAATAAGGAAGACTGGAAAAGAGGATGCCAGATCGTATTAAATTAAATGTTTTAAAGGAGCAACATACATCAGTATAGATATTCCATGTCAACAATGTCATGAGCTCAACAACTCATATATAAAGAGGGAATTACAAAAATAAGTTAACATTTGAGGACGAATCAAATAGCAAGGGAACAAATGTTGCAAACAGAATGTTTACCCTTCATAATAATTAAACTTCTAGACAAAAAAGTCGTCAATCGAATTACTAATTTAAAACTAGCAGATGCTATTATACCCGTACGTTTTCTTGAGCCCTCATTTCACTAGATGCCTAGGGAGTGGGGGTTTTGATTATTTTGTTGACAGGACTATTATATGAAATTGTAGCTCGTTTTTTATGCAAAATAGTTTCTATTACCTGGGAGCAAACATTTCTGGTCATCGGAGGTTGTAAACAAAGCTTGTTGCTATTACTTATCCTGAATTCAACTAATGTTAGCAAAGGAGTGGGGGTAGGTATGTCGGGGCTCAAGAAAACGTGCGCGTATAAAAGAAAGAAATATTCAAAATCAAATCTTGAGTTATAAATAATTTTGCCTCCGTGAATGAACACTTAGTCACGAGAACAAATACTTCCTTAAAGGGGTTAATAGCATATTGGCAATGTTTCGCGATAAACTATTCAAACAACACAATTTCAACAAAATAAACTTGTAACTCGATACCACAGATATCTAACGTATGATAAAATCGAGTCGTTACCAATTTACCGTAGATTCGAACACGCTTATGATAATTCAGCGATCATAAATAGAATTTATGGCGGATCTTTATGAACATAATAAAGTATTGGCATAATTTTCATTCGACTATTTTGGTTTTTTGATCGGAGAAAATACAATATTGAAGTCAACTGTCAGCCAGGCCGTGTATTTCATTTAAATCTGCCCCCAACCAACCAGCCGGGCGGGTGGCAGCGGCGGGCGCGGTCTCGCGCTGGCGCGCGGCCCGGCGGCGGCCCACTGAGTGACGTCAGCCGATCGGCCGGCCGGCCGGCCGGCCGGCCGGCGGGCGTGCCCAGCAGTTCACAAGTAGTTACTCGAAAGTTTGAAGAGCTGGTGAGCCAGGTAGGATGGGCATAGGTGAGGATGGATCGGATGTAGAAAAAATATATAAGGATTCTTTTCTTTGGGAGGATAGATTAGTTTATCAGAAGCGGGTAGAGAGCGTTGATAATTCAGTGGGTTTTGGTGATGGGAGTTTTGGATTTGTTAGGACCAAAGGAGTTTCTGGGAGAAGGTGACACCTAGGTATTTAACATGGGGTTGCCAGGCGATGAGAGTTTGGTTTATAGTGAGAGGTGGGGGTGTGCATGGGGATTTTTATAGAGAAAAGAGTCGCTTGGGACTTGGTAGAGTTATTTATAGTAATGTTATTTTTTTCGGCCCAGAGGTGGAAGGAGTTCAGGGCTTATTGAATTTGATGTAGGGAGTTTTGGAGGGACAGTTCGGGGTAAGGAAGGTTAGGTCATCGGCGTAAAGAAGAGTTTTGGCACCGGGGGTCGATGGGATGTCATTAATGTATAAGGAGAAGAGGATTGGGGAGAGCACGGCGCCCTGTAGGACGCCGGCATTGATAGGAAATATTTTAGAATTTTTGGTGAGATGACGGACATAGAAGGATCGATTAGTTAGGTTACTTCTGATGAGGGCATGTAGGTGATTAGGGGCGTGGGGGCGAAGTTTCATCAGAAGTATTTCGTGGGATGTGGTGTCAAAAGCCTGGGTGAGATCGGTGAGGATAATTGGTATTTCTTTGGGGATTTGGAGGGTGTGGCGATAGAGATAGCTAAATAAAAGGATTGGAGGGCCGCGGAGCGACCCTCGCGGAAACCAAATTGGGTCGGGAGGATTATGGGATCGAGGATAAGAGTGAGTCGGAGAAGGATGGTTTTCTCTAGGATTTTGGTCCGGTGGTCCTTGCCAGGTTTGGAATCATGGCGACGCGGGCGATCTTCCAGGCGGTGGGGAAGTATGAGATTTTAAGACAGGAGTTGAGGATTAGGGTGAGGAGGCGGATGATGTTGAAGTTGGGAAGGAAGAACTCCATCGGGTCCAGGAGCTTTGCTGTTGTCAATTGTTGTTAACAAGTGTCGCGTCTCGCCGTCCGTCGTTGTCCAGGTTTGTTGTTGTGCTGGGGGAAGTGAGGGGGTGTTTTGGTAGTTAAGGATTACCTGGCCAGGAAGTGGGAGGTTGACGGGACGGAGGCGGTCGGCCAGCGATTGGGCTAGGGAATTGGTTATTTGTTGGGGTTCAAAGGTGAGGGTGTTGGGTGATATGAGTAGTGGGGATGTGGAGGTAGGATTTTCGCGCACAGCCTTAATCTTATGTATGGAGTTAGGGCTGCATTTTTCATTTATTAGGTTGTCGTATTTGTGTGTCTCGTAGTGTTTAAGTAAGGCGTGTAGTGTTTTCTGTGTCCTTTTTAGTTCACTCTTGTCTTCGTCTCGTCTGTATTTGTAGTATTGTCTTTGTAGTCGTCATTTACGTCTTATAGTCTGTATTATTTCGTCTGGGAGGGTTGGGTGGAGATATTTGGAATAGGCTGTGTATTTCTTTATATACCTATTTTATGTGGTGGGTAAGGTGGTGGATGG
This sequence comes from Teleogryllus occipitalis, assembly GCA_011170035.1. Taxonomy (NCBI): domain Eukaryota; kingdom Metazoa; phylum Arthropoda; class Insecta; order Orthoptera; family Gryllidae; genus Teleogryllus; species Teleogryllus occipitalis. The sequence continues at coordinate 61,429 of BLKR01009473.1, read as the reverse complement.
ATTTGTCTATGTCTTCTGGGGATTGGATTTGGGAAGGGGTTTGGATTTTCTTGGAGAGAGTTGGGTGAAGGATTTCCAGTCTGTTACTGGAATGGGAGCGGGTTTAGGTGTCAGGTATGGTGTGATAGAGGAGGAGTAGAAGACAATGGGGAAGTGTTCTGAGGAGTGGAAAAGGTCGTATTTGGGATAGGGTGTGGAGACATAGATTTTGGAGGAGTGGAGGATTAGGTCGAGTATGTCGTGGAGACTGTCGTTGTATAAGTGGACAGGTTCCGGGAGACTGTTAAGTAGGATCGTGTGATTGTTGTCGATAAAGCTGTCTACTACTAGCCCAGTTTTGTTGTTTGTCCTGCAGCCCCACGTTGTAGACTTGCTGTTTAGGAAGAATGAAAGGGTAAGGGAGGTTTAGTAGGATATTAATGTCAGAGATGGGAAGTGGGCTGTGGGTTTTTTTTGTGAGCAGAGATTTGGATAATGAGAGTTGCTGGGGTACCTATCTGTATGGCTGTGCACTCGAGGGTGGAGGTATGGGGTCGTTGGTATGGTGCGTGAGAAATGGATTTTCGGATTAGGATGGCCGTGCCTCCGTTTGGTGATGAGGTTCTGGCATTGCGGTGAGGAATGTAGTTGGAGATGGTAAAAGTAATGTTGGGGTTTAGAAAGGTTTCTTGTAGAAAAAGTATTCCTATGGAGTAGTCCTTGAGGAATTGAGAGAGGGGAGGTTTCTTCTGGTTGATATCGCCTTGTGAGTTCCACGAGGAAAGGGTGAGGAAGCGGGGCTTGGGTGCCATTTAAGGGAAGAGGATTTCAATAATTTTCAAGCCTGCGGTGAGGAATTTGGTAAGGACGTCCTCAGGCCCTCGTAGGATATCTAGGAGTGGTTTGATGTTTGCAAGGATTTTTTTGAAGTTGAAGGATTATAGGAGGGAGAATAGGTCTTTAAGATCTTGGGTGGAGGAGTTTTGCTGATAGCCGTTTTAGGAGTTAAGTTAGAGGAGAGGGCTGCTGAGTAGAATTAGGATTGCTGGCGGAATACTGGGAAGGTTCGGGAGTTGAATTCTCGGGGATTTTGGGGGTTGTGTTTTTGTATTTGGGTTCTTCGGTTTTCGTGGGCTTTTACAATGTATTGGCAGGTGGGATGGAAAGCTGGATGGTTCTGATCACAGCTAGTGCATTTCGGAATGAAATTTTGGGTTTGGGAGTGAGGGCAGGTTTCTGTGGGGGTGGCATTGGGCGCAGTAGGCGCATACTGTTGGTCGTTGGTTTCTTGTGTATAAGATGTTAAAAATATTTTTGTAAAATTAAACTGAGTTCAGTCTATTTGCAGTTTTTCCGTTTTGTTTTACCCATTTCTTAAAACGTTTGCGGCGGGCTCACATTAGGAAAACCTTTTCCACATCCACAAAATGTAATGTTTACAAAAAATATTTTATTCTTAAACATTTACTTTGAAGTTTCAGTTTGAAGATGATGTAGAATCATCTTATAATAAAAATAAATTGATACTAAAACATTTAAATATTTTTAATATGATAAAAAATCAGTTTTATCAGCTATCTATTTTGTTAACATATACTGCTCTCTAAAATTCTCAAGAAATTAGCCAGTAATTTTAATTAGAATATAACATTTGTATAACTAAGTAAGGTACGCATTGAAAATATTTTCATTTAATTGTGCAGAAAATTGAGTTTAATAATATTCGAAAACAAAATGAGGGCCCGGGTTTGGGTACATTCTATTGGATCTTCAAGAATACTACGATATTGTTGCTATTGTGCAAACAATCTTCGCACAATCGGATGTGGCTCGCACGTTGCCGCCATAATTTATAATCAAAGTATGATTGTATAATTATGAATAAAATGTTTCCCGACGTCTTTCTTCGTAACACCAATTTCTAATGCATATTGTATATCCATTTATAAAATAATTAATCAATCCTTTTTTAAATTCTATTATGTTAACAACTATGTTACAAACAAAACCATTATCGAATACATTTACTTTGAAGTTTCAGTTTGAAGATGATGTAGAATCATCTTATAATAAAAATAAATTGATACTAAAATATTTAAATATTTTTAATATGATAAAAAATCAGTTTTATCAGCTATCTATTTTGTTAACATATACTACTCTCTAAAATTCTCTAGAAATTATCACTTAAATTAGAGTTAATTCTCTAAAATTGATAATTTTTCGAACCTCTTAAGTAATTAAAAATAACTTAAAAAATTGTTCACCATGTGATGCAGCCATTTTCAAAATGTATTCAAATTCAATGCGATTTAAAGACGGGGAAATGATATTTTTTTAACTACAGCTCAACAATCGAAACTAACTACGGAATGGCACTGACTTTCTCGAACTAATTAGTTTTCGAATTTCTTTGGTCTGGGCGAATTTTACAGTCTTGCCTTATCCTCTTGCCAGCTGCCATCTTTTCCCGTCCAAAATTAATATTTTTCAAAACTTGATAATTTTTTGTTTCCTAGTGATAGAACCGAAATATTACTTAAAGAATTCTAAAGAAGAATTCAACTTCGTCCTAAATGTCAATTTTCACTGAAAATTTTGACGCGTTTTTTTTAGAAAATGGCGTGTAAGTTACTGCAAATGCGAAATTGAAGTTCTTTTTCACAGGAATCTATTGAGTTTTCGAAACATTTCATTTGAAATCATTTAAAACACTGTCGCTTACAAATGCAAAAATGTATACAAATTGATGAAAATGTACGCATCAACGGCGTGAGAGATATTTAAAAAAATACATTTATATAATTTTTGAAGAAAAAAAACAAAATTAACTTTACGTCATATTAACAGTTCAATTAGCACTATCCGTAAGAAAAGTTTGAAGAAAAATTAATAGCCGTTTTAGAGAAAATGGCATTTGAGCGTCTCTAAAAATGCGAAATTTTCAGCTAGTTTTCTCAGAGAAGTTTTAAGTTTTCGAGAAACTTTATCTGGCATTATTTAAAGCACATTTACTCGTAAATGCAATAATGTGGACAAATCCCCGCTAATGCAAATATTATCGACGTTGTTGCATTATGCAACGACAATGCAATTCAATGAAAAAAATAAAATAAAGACACGTTTTCCTTATTCCGAACGATGTGCGGGGGAGGAATCTAAAAATCCGTGAAAAAACGTTTTCGTGGTCACAATCCTTAGGGAAAATGTTATTTTAAATTGTTTGCGAGGGCACTTTTTGCCATTTTATCCAGCTAGAGCATTTCTTTGAATCTCCGAATCGGACCCGAAATCAAATTATCAGTTCCCCCTCAGGAGACCGAGACGCATCGAATGTCACCTCATATGTCTCGATTGGTACCCGGGAAGTGGTCGGGCCGTGACTGACGGAACTACTTCCGCACATTCGGCAGTTACTCAAATATTGTATAGGGGTGAAGAACTATTGGTGCTAAATCAAGCACGTACTTTCTCGCCTGTATTTTCATGCAAAATTACTTGAACAATATTGAAAATTTCGATAAATTGTACATGATCTTATTTCTAAATGTACCTTTTGGCAACAGATTTCATTGAAGGAAAAAATCTCTATCTTTAATATATTACTAGTAGGACGACTCCAAAAAATGTTTGAATATTCGCAATTTTCGAAAAATGATGGATTTCAACGAAAATGAGACCTGCACAATTGTCGTAAACGCCTTTCAACTATCCAACAACAAAATTTAATTAAAAATGATGGAGCCATTTTTTGAAATTTTTGAATGTCCCAGGGTTCTCATGTAAATTACTTCCCAAAATTAAAATACCGGTTTCAAATTCAAGGAGTCGCGACATCAGTCAGATCGATTGGCGAATATCAATTTTGGAGAAAAGCCGCTGAACGATTTAACTGCAAGTGTTGTTCACTGACAGACGGTCAGAGACGTTTTGCCGTCATTCGTTTTTTCGGTAACAAGGACCCATAAAATATAGATTCTGGCTACACCACGTGTTATAGATTTTTTCCCCATACACTCTGTACCCAACTGTATTTATCCACTTTTCGTTGCAAGGGAGGGCCCTATAATAGTTTTTCTGTTGAAAATTCGCCGTTTTGTCGCGCAGGATTACATAACTTTCTCTCTACTCCGTACGGAGAAAGTAAAAATTGATGTCGGAAACAAGCAAACCTCACAAAAAATGTTCAAAACGCCCTCTATATGCTAACAAATAAATATTTACTCGCTTGAGAACATTTGCTGCAATACGATGTACGTTTCTTCGTCAACAATGCGAATCGCTTCCTCGATGTTTCTTTAGAGCTCTTCGAGATTAGCAAGCTTGTTTGCATCAACTTTACTTTTGAGGCATTTACAAAGATGAAAGTTGGTTGGTGACAAATCAGGCGAACGAAGGGGCCACAAACCTCGTGAAATTATTCAGTTCCCAAAAAACTCTTCCAGAAATTGCATTGTCGACTTGGCAGTATGAGATGTCGCCCCACCCTGGTGAAACCAACAATTTCTCATAATTTTCAAGATGGGATACAAAATTTCTCAATGTATTTTTATATGTATCCGCCGTTACTGTTTCTTTGAAAAGCAACTGACCAATTATTCTGCGACGAGAAACGGCACACCATACACCAATCTTTTTTTAATGCAATGATCTCTACTGTTTTCCCTGCTCTCTCAGTACCCCAAAGTCAACTGTTTTGCTGGTTAACATATACATCCAGATGAAACCAAACCTCATCACTAAAAAATACTATATAAAATATCTCGAGACCTTCACTAACAAATCATCGTATGCAATTACAACAATTCATGCGAGCAGCCCGATCAGAAACCTGAAGCTCCTGAGATGTCCGCTGTTTGAGTGCGCATATTTTCAATTTTGTTGTTGCACAATGCGTTCTTCCAAAAGAAAGATTATTGCTGCTGAAGCTCCCTTAATGATTTTTTCGGGGGAGTTGAAAGAACATCCAGAACTTCCTCTAGTTTTCGCTGCGTGAGCACTGTATTTCGGCGACTGCATTTCCGATCAAACACACCCCCTGTCTCATGATAGCACTTCACTAATCTAAATATGGTACTCTTATTCGGAATAGACTCAAATTAATTTTTTTCTCTTAAAGCTGCCTAGAACTCTTTGAAAGATTGCGTTCGGAAATACTCCACCACAAATCTGCAATTCTGTATGCTGAGGCACATCATATGTTAACTTCAAAACTGTGAATGAAGACATGAAGACGCAATCTTTTTCTTTGAGCAGGTATGTCCCAGACCACGGAAGGGGCGAGTGAAAGGAACGGGTGGTAAATGAATGGACTGCCGTGGAAATGTAGTCAAAAGAGCTGTCCCAGAAGCAGTGTTGCAATTCTTTCACTTTTCTCTCACAAAGTGCCTCGAACAACAGGGTTGGGTTATAAACTGATCAGCCGGTATTTGCCGCACTGGTTCGTAATAGTAACGACACCACTGCAGTTGGTATATCCCCGCCGAAAACGCACAGAATAATGTTACGATTATGAATAGGATGGCGTTACTGCTGAGGCTCAATCAAAGCAAAAGAATCTGTTATAATAATAATAATAATAATAATAATAATAATAATAATAATAATAATAATAATAATAATAATAATAATAATAATAATAATAATAATGACGGCTTCGCTTTGTGGCCGAGGTCATTGAAATTTCACCATGTGCTGTGTGCAAGATGCGAGATTTCGGCTGACGGTGATGCGACGCTGATTGTTGCATCTTGGACTTCTCATTTTCTCTTCTATATCTCCTCTCCCTGGCTTTGCCATCACCTCCTTTGAGCATCTCCTCTTCTTTCAGCAGAACTGGGAATTCCACTGGTCACGATTGTGGACTTCGTGGCGTGGGTGGTTGGGGGGAATTTTTTGACCACACTACACACGCATGCGCACGCATGTTTCCCAAGTGTCTTGATCTAGAACATGATTTAGGAGACGTGAGTTATCAGTAACAAAGTGAACATCGGTGACAGAGAACTCTTACCGCATACGACTGGTAATAGTTCCTTGTTGTCAGGTTTTTCACGTGTATTGCGTATTGCTGCGAAAGTGTTGAGTTTTTCTCGAAACTGCTTTATAGAGCATATACTTCCACAAAGCAAAATCATAGTTTTGTTACGCAAGAATTAGAATTCATCAATTTCCGTGCAAAAATATGCGACATGGCGACCACATGGTTTGTAGAAGAGGATGAATTATATCAGGCAGGCAACAGTAAGTGAAAACTCCCAATGTCCTATTAAAGTTTTGAAAATTTCTATTTCGTTCCCAAGCGTGCTAGAAGAAACGGCAAATCGACCTGTAATTAAACAATTATGTGTATTGATCATGTTTAAATTTCTTTTTGTATTCTTGTTTTGTTTACTGTCAGAGCAAGCAATGCAAAATTAGCTATTCTCAAAGAATGTACAGTAGGTATGTACATCGTGCTATAAAATATACAAACATTTAGTGCAATGTCGATTAGAAACCCCTAATTGGTCTACCTTGTTTAATCCATTAAAACTCTGATCGCATCCCCATGCTCACTGAGCAGGAGACGCCACTGCGTACCTATGCGCCCTTTGGCAGAGAGGTCAAGCTGGAATTTGATGCAGGGATTTCTGTACTTTCCTCATTCGCGCATAATTCCAGCTTCGCTAGTTGACGAGGCTTCCTCAGTTAACATTTACTGCGAGCACTATGTTTCCTGCCTCTATTTTATCGCTATATGAAACAAGAATAAAAGTGAGTAATGAAGTTTCGCAGTCATTTGGGCAAAGGGTCTGAGATAATGGTGTTGTTTATCACCTTCTTTGTTTAAGATTTACCTGCAAGAAAGTCTAAAAGAATGTCAAAATATGTGTCGTATGGGAGTCAGTGGCGACTCGTGAACAAATGTTCAGAGTAGGCAAATCACATTTCTGAACAGCGATGGATCCCGAGAAGAGGATATGAGGCCATGCCTCACCTCAATCCATTTTTTTGTAATTTTAATCGATTTACTAAAAACAATTGTCTCACTGATATTACGTTCCAAAGCATTATTTTTATGAAGCACGCGCAGACGCGATTTCAAGAGATTCAGATTTTAAAAAGGTGTTGCGAGTTTGTGTTGCTTTGACAATAATTCAGAAATCGGATTCAAATTTGTTTCAGGCGTTTAAGATTCACTGAATTACATATGTGATCTTTCGACATTTCATGTTTTTGTATAGCTTTCGATAAAATTTTCAAGTCAAAATATTAATATCTATTCCAAGTACTCTCCTTAATTGACAATAAAAGACATGGCCAACAATAAAGCCCAGCTTTAACTTCACTAAGTGAGCTATTTGTGTGAATAATACCACGAAGGATTTTTTTAAATTTGATGCGCCTTTGTCATGATGCAACGCGTCTCATAACCCCCATTGGGCGCTGCGCGCTTAGGAGTAATCCTCCGTTATTTGTTTCTAAAATCAAAGTCTGGGAGTAATCCTCCATTACGTAGTCCGTCAAGAGGAACGCCAGGTAGCATCTCCGCGCATGCCCCTCTCTCTTGCGCGCTCCTGCGTCACTACCCAGCGGCCAGAATTTGGAAGGAACTCGGATAGGGGTAGGGTTTAGGACACTTCACAGGGGTTGGACTAGCCCTTGTGAAGCAGCTGAACTCATTTTGTTGAAACAAATTTCACATGAGATTGTCCGGGAATCGAACCCGGACCTCCTTGGTGAAAGGAGAGCGACTTCGCTCTTGCGCCACGAGACAACAATTGAATTTGATATCGTAGGCTTCCGCGGCCAGAGTCATGATCTGGGCTGTCCGGGTGACGCCGCGTCGAAGGCTGGGGTGCCGACGTTTCGACCGACATATCGCGGTCCTCCGGCAGTACAGCCCTGAAGAGGACCGCGATATGTCGGTCGAAACGTCGGCACCCCAGCCTTCGACGCGGCGTCACCCGGACAGCCCAGATCACAACAATTGAATTTCACACGAGACAGGATTGAATTTTCTTGCATTTTTATCGCCAGCGCGATGTATAACCGTACTTAACATGGGAGTAAGTCGAACATTATTCAAAATTTGTCTCTTTTCTATATCGTTAAGATGAGAAAACAGTGTATGTAGTACTTCATTCGCTGTATCTGTCGTAATAATAAATCAGATTTAAATATAAAGAATCAAGAAACACTAATAATCCGTGGCGTACTAATTTAAAATGAAAAAAATTAATACTTCCTATGTAATAATCACTTTCTCCGTTTGTTAACTCAACGAAAGAGAAAACACACATGGGCCTTGCATATGAGTGGAAATTGGAGTCACCCGTGCGGGCAGGCAGAAAGAATTCGCTGGTCTACGCACAACGCGCAAGCGCCAGCAGCATGCTACTCATGGTGGAATTATTTCCACCATGACCCTGAGGTACAAGCGGGCGCATGTCTCTGTGGGAAGAGATTAGTCAGATCGCATATCGCACGGGCTGTTAGAAAACGCTTGAAATGGAAATATGGCTCGTGCCACGAATATTAAATGTTCATTATATATTTCCAGATGAATAATACTTACACCATGTTAAAATTGTGTCATTTAATTTTTTTATTGTTATGAAATGTATTACAAATTCATCAGAGTAGGCTGTGCCTACCTTACTTCAAGGAGCCGCCACTGATGGGAATATACATTTATGATGAGTGCTTTTATACATTATTATTCGCTGACGACGGTGTTTTTGTCCAATGATGAGTTTGACATGGAGTATATGATGCGAAAATTTGAGGTACGTAATATACAAAAAAGTAGGATTAAATGTCAATTTTTGCAAAACAAAATATATGGTAATGGTAGAGGAGAAAAGTAATCATTTATCATATCATAATCATATATTATGGAAATGTAGGATGGATGGATATATTATGGAGGATAGAAGCATGTCTTGAATTTAAATATTTGCGTGTAATTACAATTGAGGAATGAGATTCCAGAAAAGACGTTTGGAACGTTAAACAATGTTTCAAACGTTACACAAGGATGACAAGCTATTCGAAAGTTAAACTCGCTCTTAAGCAATTTTTTGACACTATCGTACAAAGTATAGCACTAGATAGCTCAGAAACATTGGAACGAATGAAAAGGGATCGAGAAAAATGAATGAGACTACAAATGGATTTTTCGACAAGGAGTATTGGAGTTCCTGAAATGGAACACATTAGAAATGAAATTATTATCCAAATTCAGGTACAAAAATCAGTTATAGATGAAATGGAAACACGGAGGCTGAAAGGTTTTGGTCACGTGAAAAGGTTTGATAATGGTAGATGGCCCAGAAAGGTTTGTAACTGGTTTCCATTAGACAGAAGAAAAGGGAGTAGACCCAGAAAGGAATGGCAGAAACAGGTTTTCAAAGACACAAAGAAGAGGTCTAGAAGAGAATGACGGAAATGATAGTGGGGCGTGGAGATTGGGATGCGAGAGACGACCACAAGAGTTGTAAAACACTCGCAAGAAGAAGGAATCGTTCCCCCAAGCATTGAAACCATTCATTTTTACAACACCGCATTATGGTCAGGAAAGAACGCTGGAAACCGAAGAGGGTAAAAGAGGCGATGGAAATATTCAAACATACACAAAACTTGAATGCAGACCAAATCCTGTGTATCCAAGAGCCTTTATTTTACCGCGAAGACCAGTCGCATTCGCCGATCGTCCAACCAATCGGCAGCCGAGAGGAAGGGGACATCAATCTTTATAAACATGTGCGTAGTCCATCCGCGCACTTCACCCTGAGGAAGGTCGCAGTATGACGGCCAAAACGTTGGCAACTATGTTTACAGCCGGACAGCCAAGTGTCTAATACAGGCACGAGTCAAATTTCCTGATACAAAATATCTACTCACTTCAAGGACTCGTCATGGTTTAAAGCAATAAATGTATATAATGTCGGCCTATTGCTAAAAGTCACTAAGTTACATTTGCCAAACTTTTGGGAAGTCAAATTTTAAACTGTTTTTGCACCATAAAATCAGTCCAAAGTGCATTTAAAGAAGAACGATTTGCCAGTTTATGGGTGATAGAGCCCTCTAATGTTCTGAAAGAGTTTTGGCATTACTGTAAACGCTTAAAACAAACACATTAAACTTTAAATAGAAAAATAAAAATATACTTAATGACTTTTTGCAACAAGCCGACGATATTCTCTCCTGTCAAGATCTATCGCTTTTAATTCTGTGATGCTAAATGAAGAGAAAAATACAGTAACACAGAGATTTTGTTTGTTTTTCGAAGTTTTTACTAGGAATAACTGTGGAAAATCCAATAAACATCCAGAAATTTTGGCACTTCTGGCTAAAGTAACACTTTCATTCACTAGAACCACTAACCTTTTCGTTAAGTTGAGATCCATTCACAGGCGTGCGCAGTCTAAAACCAAAGGGGGGCAACTACATTTCTGGGTCACCGTTTCCATTAAACCTTTGTTACACTAATTTCCAATGGGCGTAGTAATTGAAAGGAAACTATGCAGCCTCTGGCTATGTGAGAGGTATTTATGATTTCTTTTGGTACCCAGGAACTCGTGAAATCACGAAAACAATAAGTTTCGATTTTCATTAAAAAAATGCAAATGCTTATGTTAATCCGCCTATTCTTATATTTCGCGTACCGACTGAATTCTCATGCTTAGTGCGTCACTGCGTATGACACAACTGACGTCATACGACAGCAAGACTCCACGGAAGAGACCACCCGCCATTAAATATTTGCTATTCGCGTGTTGTGTTATGAAAAAGCAGCTTTTTACTTGCTCAACTTACAGCAGATATTTACGTACAAAAGATAAAATATTAAAATGCTACAGCAGATATCACCGATTTTTCGAAAGAAAATCTCATATTGTGGACCCTCGTATCGAAAAAGGGGATAAATATTCTACCTAAACATAGTGAATTACTTCCTCTAACCCGTTGTGTGATATCGAATTAATGATCCGACTACAGCACCTACTTTCTCCAATTATTTGATGAAACTTTGTCCTCGAATAGTGATAGGCGCTCTAAAAAAAGACGCAGGCCTCATTTTCGTTGAAATTCCTATTTTTTAAAAAATTGCAAAAGATCAATTTTTACGGCGTCTTCCTACAACTACAATATTAAAGGTAGAGATTTTTCGTTAATAAAACGTATTGTTTAAAGTTAGATCTTGAAATAATATCATGGGCAGTTTTTCGAGACATGAGTATTTTTCACGAAATTTTGCTTGAAACATAGGCAATTTTTAAACAATGAACTTAACATAAACGGCTTCAATTTGTACCTCGTATGTAGCAAAGACGATAAAAAAATTGGTGCTGGTCCCACTTTTGGCTATTTTCAAAAGTTGCAAAAAAATTAACATTGCGAAACTACATTATTGATGATAGATATTACTTACTTAATAAAATATGTTTTCAATATTAGATCTTTAAATAAGATCAGGTACATTTTTCGAAAATAAGAGTGGTTTCGTAGTAATAAAATTTAACTTCGAAATTGCACATTCGAATTTCCCGCGCTTCTTTTGCTAAAGCAGTAAACAGTGTCACGAGATATCAGATCGCAAAACGACAATGGCAACGCGCAACGGCAGTTTGAAATTCAGAGAATTTTCATTTTCAATTTCTGCTAGGCGATAATGTTCCTCGCTGTACGGAAAGCAGTTTTGGTTTGTCTAAATTATGCTGATGAATTAGCTTCGAAGAATTAGTATTTGGGCCTCATGCGTTACGATTAGTATTGAGTTTTACAAGTAATGTCTAAGATGTGTTAATATGTACAGAAATTGCTGTAATATAGTATTACATATTCGTTACTCATGCGAAACAGTACGTGCGGCCTATAATTTCAGCATTTCCATTTCCTTGGGATTTCCAGGGTTTCCTCATTTTTCAGAAATCGGTCAATGTATTACGATTGCATTAGTGTTGTTTTTGATCAGCTGGGACGCGGTTATCCAAACGGGAGCTTCAATATCAAAAATTGAAGTTGTAACGAAGCTCTCGTTCGCATAATCGCGTCCAATCCGATCGCTGTTAACATTCATATCGGAGTATAATACGTTTTCCTTTCCTGCCGAAGAAGAACAAGTGAAGAAATCGCCTCGCTTATGAGAGAACAAAGCGAACGACAACAAACATCCGCGAACAGAATGGCGTCAACCTCAAACTTTTAAGGTGAATTGACGCTTCATTACGCTTGTCCAGTTTCATGAAGAGATTCCGGTTTGTGCGATTAACATAAATCATTCGTGCGTCCATTATATAATTTCCAAAGGACTTTTTTTTTTAAATAATCACTTTATTCCAAAGCCGAACATTTTTAAGTCACATTTGACGCTTCTCTTCGCAGGCCCAAGTTGATAACGAGGTTCCACTCCGGTCTTCGCCCTTCATAGGTCCTACCCGACTTGCGTAAAACAGCCTCGATCCTGTCCTACGAATAATTTCTAACGTATGCGCCAAAATATTCCATATTCAAATATTCCATAGTCGATTCCTTCACATGGGTCACGATAAGGGATAAAAGCCCATAAAATATTATAAGTCAGGAACAAATTTAAATATTAACATTTCTGACAATTGATTCGATTAACATACCCCGTTTCAATCTGGCTGTGACGAATGTTTTCTCTCATATTTACGGCAAGGACTTCCATTCATGAAATCTGAATGAGTTTAAATCAGTTTAAATTGTTCACATAAATTTACTCGGTCGATGTCATATGATTATAACTGTCAATAACCGCTAAATTGTTACCGACGAAACAAGAACATGGCAAATATGAAATTTTTAATTGATTATCCTTACATTCGTTTGGATCACCTATGTAGAATTTGAATTCATGGTAAATCGCGCGTTTATTTTGTACTACGCAATGCGTGTTGAATTTGTTTATTAAGCAAATTTTTGTGCCATTTGATTTTCTGAAATGATCCTGATGATGTAGATTGGTTAGGTCTCCGGCCTCAGGAAGTTCGTATTCATCGTTGATTAAAACCTGGCTTATTTATAAGTCGACATAAATTACCTAATAGTGAATGAAAAGATAAACATTGTATCGTACCGGTGAATTTGCCGACCACTATACGGAGTTGTTTCGTGGTTCGAAGTACAACGGAAGCTCAACCAAAGCTGCGTTCACGTGAAAGTAAACTGCACAGAAACATTGACATGTTTTGGAAATACAGTGTGCCAGTGCGTTATTTCGCGTTATATCTTATTTTATGGCAGATAGGATTACTATTATGTATGGAAAAAGAAATGACCATTAGCATAGATCCACGACGAGAAGAATGTTTTTACCAAACAGTACAAAAGGGGCAAGTCGTAGATGTAGAATATCAAGTAAGTAGTTATTGTATAAAAAGTTGATGAAGAAAGGAAGTTTAAATTAGCTTTATTTGGTGGACCGTTTTCTAAGACTAAGACTTGAATTTCTTATTCAAGCTAATAGTTCTTAAAATCAAATCATAGCATCTTGTAATTATCTATTTTAAAACTAGACTTTGGTGTAAGGCTCGTGTGTGATGCTAGATAATTTGAATTGGGGGTATTACATGAAAAGTTGGAGTTATGTTATTACAATATATGGTGTTTTTGATTGTAGTGCTAAGGTAACGAAGTTATATCTGGAATAATGATGTAAATGGGACCTTCTTCTTATGTATAGTTGGGCTTGTATTGAAGTTTCTTGATTTTTCTCCAGGTGATTGATGGCGGGCATGGTGAACTTGACATTAATTTTCATTTGGCTTCTCCATCTGGGAAAATAGTAGTTTCAGACTTCAAAAAATCTGAAAACTCTCATAGGTTTGTATTTTTGATCATTGAAAGAATTTCATTTAAGGAATTTGTATGACTTTTCATTTTGATTTGAGGATAAATTTTGTATTTAAAATATTTTTGTTTAATATGAATGTTTAAACAGTTGTACTCAAACAGTGTGTTTTATCAGAGAATAATGGTATTTATTGAAAGTGATGTGTACAGTTAATGAATTGTGTTTGAAATCGTGAGTAATTGGTGATGATTTCATTTAGAAAGGTCTAATATTATGTGATTATTACTTTGTGGAAGTTAGGGAAATTTAGTTCAAAATTCAATTAAGAAAGAAAGTTTGTGTTTGTTTGCTCTTGAATTATTAAAATATATTCTTATATTAAGGATAAAATGTCATGTGTAAGGAAAATGATGTATGTGTCCTTACAGATATTTGTTCAGTCTGTTAATTTAAATGGTCCCAAGAGAACGAAGTTTCTTTTTAGTTTGATGTGTTGATGTCAGTGGCGTATTGTGAAACACCATACACAAAGATATAGCGAAAAATTTTTTTTGAACTATAGGACCTTTTTGAATTGTGTATCGTATATAGCTATTATAAAGAATTTATAATTTTGTGAAAAATTCAAAGAACACATTTTGTGTACGAATAAGAGGAGGTACATGACTTGTGTGGTATAGACATTTAAACATTTTTGTGAACTTCATAGTATACAATCTTTTGTAAACTTCATCTTTGCTTCCATGTCTACTACTGTGACTGTTTCTTGGTGTTTGCAGTTTCTATATTTCCTATTTTATTTCATTTTTCTAATGAATACAAACATTTATCATGTTTTATGTTTCCATCATAATCACAACAGCGATTCATTTGTTTGGTATTGCTGTTTAAAATCTGTAAAGTTAACCTTTCTTGTCTCTTCGATGGTTGTGAAAAGTACCATTGTAAGAAAGTGAAAAATTGTTCTCTATATCATACTCTTCTATTACTATGAAATACAATTTGATTGTGTAAAATTAGAAATGTGATGAAAAAGTATTATGAAGAAAAGGAGTTATGTATCAGCAACCATGCATGCTAATTATTGATAAGTTCTTGTTGTGTTTTATCCTGTACCGGCTGGAAAATTATCAATTTACTCATTTCTCTCTCTCTCTCTCTCTCTCTCTCTCTCTCTCTTTTTTTTTAGAACTGAAGTTACTGAAGATGGTGACTATAAAATATGTTGGGACAATACATTCAGTCACATTAGTCGAAAAACTGTTTTTTTTGAAATAATCATAGAAAGTGATGATGAAGAAAATGAATCATGGGATATAGATTTTGATAATTATGATTCATTGACTCCTGAAGAATTGTATGATATGAAATTACAAGATATTCAGGTAAATTGGTGATTATGTTTGTTAACATTATATAAAAATGGAAATGGCAGTCTTAGTTGAGTGTGTTTCTTTCTCTTATATTCCATATTGTTGAATTTATGTACTACTGTATGAAAAATTATTGATTTTTGTCAGAAAAACTTAATTTTCTGTGTCCCTGATGCAGAAAATGTTTTTCTCTTGTGAATGTAAAATATGATTTTCTTGTCCATATTTTATAGTGAAAATACATGTTCTTTTGGTTTCTAACAACAAAAATGTGGTTTATCTCAAAATGTCTTTCCATCTTTGAACAACATAAGCACCTAAACTGTACACAGAAGTTTTTCCAAAATGGATGTTTTGTGATCTGAACCAAAAATTTAAAGAAACATTTGGAGCCATATTGAGAAAGACATTTTGTAATAAATTCCTTTTATTCCAATAAAATTATGTGAAAACTACTATATTTGTTTTCTCAAAAATTGTTCATTATCGTATTTCTAATTTCTAATATTTTTAGAACAGATTCCCTTGAGGAAAAACTGTTGTCAATATTGTACTCTTGCAATGTTAATTATTTTGCCACTTTTGTAAATACAGACAGCTAAATACAGCTGAAAATGGGACCAGTGCCATTTTACTAATATTTTCAAAAAATTGTACTCGGCTTATTTAAAGATCATCTCTGAAGATTAGATCTCTTTAAGGAAAAATATCTCTATTTAATCTTATAGTTGTAGGAAGTATATTTTATATATTGTGTGCAGTATTGCAGTTGAAGGAAGACTCTGAAAAAATGTTGTATTTTGCCATTTTTAAATGTTTTTATGGCATGTAAAATACCCCTCAAATCAAAATATCCCTTTCAATCTCTCAGGGTCTCAAGATTGGGTAGATCAATCTGGGATTATTGCCTGTAAGTCACTAGTGTTGAGCATAGACAGACATTTTGCTGTCAACGAGTTTTTCAGTATAAAAGAGCCACAAAACATGAATTCTGGCTACACATTTTAGAGGAAGTAATTTACCACATATAGGAATAAGGTTTAGCCACTTTTTCAATATCAGTCCCATAATATGAGTTGTTCTGTTGAAAAATCCGTTTTATGTTAATAGTCGAGAACATAAAAATATACTGTAAAATCTGTCTGAACCAGAACCTGTACAAGCTGGAAACCTGCCTTAACTGGAAAATTTCTCTGGCCCATGAAGTTATATGGTATTTTACACAGCATAAAATGGAATCTGTTGAACGTGGAAGTGTAACTTTTTTTCATGTCTGGTAGGGGGGAAAAATCTTTATAAAATGTAATTCCTGTGAACTTAATGTAATTGGTAAAGACGCGAGATATTTTTAATGTAATTAATGAAGTCTATTTTAAATTCTTTATCCCATGCGATTTAGTTGTGGCAACCACACTGGGAAGGAGAGAGGCTTCAGCTGACTACGTAGAATTCGACCTTGAGGTCACTTGTCTCTCAAGGTGTAGGACACAGGGGAATCCCCCCCGCCTCTCTGAGTGTGAGAAGGTGTTCAGGCATAGCTTCTATTCGCACCTCTCCCTGCTCCACATTCATAATCGTAACCCCTCGGCCAGATACTCATTGTTCAAGGCAGTGCGAGGATATCAGAAAATCATAGTAATCTGGGTTGTGACGAATTGTGGTTGAAAGAGTCAGCAAGCAGTCCAGTTGCAACCATTGGGCAGTGAGGTGGTGTGTATTTTTATGAAGTTAACAATCAGTTTCACAATGAGAAAACCACAAAACTCTTAACAGATGAAAATGTAAAACTTATGAAAGCAAGAGAAACTCAGAATCTGTCAATGAAGAATGTTTAATATTCATTTTTTGGTGATTTCTTCCGTAAATACATTCAATGTATATCTATTTTAATAATCATAATAAAATCATGGACTTTTTACTTTACTTAAATTACTTCTTTACTTGCGTTAATTTACTAGTTTCAGGACAGAAATATCAATATCAGAAGTGTCCTAAAATGGACAACTCTGAATAACATGGAAATCTCCCTAAACTAGCATTTATTTTTGTCCCAATCGATTCTGGCTTAGACAGATTTTACTGTGTAAACAAAATTTTCTCTGAAATAGTTCTGATTTTAATGTTTTTTGCTTGAATAGAACAATATTTGCTTAATAACATGGTATAGGTTTGATTTTCACCATTTCTTCTCTTAAATTTCATAAAATTGCTTAAGTTCCTCAATACTTTTAATGTTTTTAACTCTCTTCTACAACTACATTATTAAAGATAGAAAATTCTTGCTTAATTCAATCTATTCCTCAATATTAGATTTTCAGATAATATCACTTACACTTTTATTTTTAAGTATTAATAGTTTTTGTGTTTGAAGTATATCTTATCAATGTGTTAGAATTACCTCAACATTAAGAAATCATTATAGCATTTGAGACAAACAGTTTTCCACATATGAATCTGTAGAAATAGAATAACAACTCTTGCTTTGTGAATGTTGGCACAAAAATGAATCAAATCTCAGCCCAGGCTGCTTTTTTTCTTTCAACGTTTTGTAAGAATAGCACAATACACCCAAATCAATGGCAGAAAATAATTTTTATTCAAGTTTTTGAATTTTCTAAAAATTAAAGTTTTATATTTTTTGGAATCTCACTGCTTTGTTTGATTAGGAGCTCAAGTGATAGTTGAAGTGTTAGTATGATAGAAGTTACAATATTATGTTACCATTAGCAATAACATGAGAAGGTATGTGCTAGTTGTTTAATCATAGGCTTCTTGTAATTTGATTACATATGTATTTTATTAATGTCAGATTCAGAAACATTTTCTTAAATCAGAAAATGGTTAACATCCATATCCATGTTTTACAGGATGCAATTTCAAGAGTACGAGGTCACCTAAACAAAATACGCCATTTACAAGATACTGTTAGAGCATTTGAAGCACGTGATAGAAACATTGCAGAAAGTAACTTTTTTAGAGTGAATTCATGGTCCATTATTCAAATAATAATTATGCTCATTGTTGGCTTTGTACAGGTGAGTAATAATAAACTACAAAACATGACTGAAAATATTTTTGTTGTTAATGTTGATAGTGACTTAATAATGTCTTGTGTGAATTTTGTCATGTAGAGCATTTATGTTGGTCCAGGGAATTATTGCCCCATTCTAAGCTTTACTATTTAAACTTTTGTCTAAATAAAATTGTACTGAACAGGTTGTTTGTAAATGCTGTTAATGTATTTATTTCCATCAAAACCTAATGTAAATATTACCCCTATTTTATTTTATTTTTTAAAATATTAGTTAGTAATTGCCAAATGTTCATAAGTGAAAATACCCAACAAACCCAATGCCAAAATTATCTTTTTTGGTGTTGTTTCTTAACCTTTTTTTGTACCACACAAGTGTCAGTGTCATCTTCAATAGATCTCTAGGTTTAGACTCTCTTTTAAAAAAGCAGATTTCGCACGATGTTATTGATAAAATCACTAGAGTTCTCTCTTAAATAGTTAGAATACAATCTACGTTTATTCATGCAGAAAGATTTTGAAAGAGAAGTGTTCAGTAGTGAGAATTCAGTATTTATCAATGACCTTTCTCTATCACAAGTTAAAACATAACCCAATGTAAATATTTTATTATGGTATGTATGTTTCAGGTTATTATGCTTAGAAGTCTTTTTGATGATACATCACGTGTGAAAAAATTATGGAAGAAAGTTTCATCCTGATAAACAAATAAATATATCATGTAAAAATTTTGGTCGTAACAAGTGAGTGAAGAGACTATTACAAATACTCTTGTGATGATCCTATTTGTTTGTGTTATATGAAAATGTCTGTTTTGAGGCCACAAATTATTTTATTAAGAGTTCACTCTAATTGTATCCTCGGAAGCAAATTATACTTTAATTTTGTAAAATTTGTAGCAGTTCTACACTTGGAAACAAGTTGTATTTCCTTTGAGTCATTTAACTATGATACAGACATATACTTCTTTTCCCTACTTTAGTATACAGTAGACTTGCAATTCTCAGAGTCCTGATTTACCAAGGCAGTCCTCAGAAAAACAACATAATAATGCATTGCAAAAAGTGGAACACAGAAGTGTTTCTAGTTCTTAGTTAGTGCAATAGTAGTGAGCTGATGTGGGTACTGGTCGATTATATCACCAAATCTAGGAATATTGAGACTTCTCTGCATTCGATAAACATCGGATTTGCTTATCAAACATGGAATTTGTTTGGTGAATCAGCTTAAAAAGTTGATGTGATTTAGAAATTGATGTTTGTTGGTGATTAGAAATTGAACTGAAAAGAGAGAAAAAGGTAAAAAAATGTACTCAGGATTATCAGTTTTTCATTTATGAGGTAGTCTGGGTTCCAAGGATTTTGGATAATTGCAAGTCTTAAGTACCCATTGTCTTAATGCAATCCTTGTCAAAATTAGTGATAATATTGCAAAGACAATATAGGCATTATAAGGCTTAAATATTTACTTTCTTACCATTTTTCTGTGAATAGCTACAATATTAATATCTCTTAATGAGTTGTCTTCTAGTTAATATATACCGCACCATCACTTCAAATTTCAAGACTTTGAAAATCATAGTGAAACGTCGATGGATTGAAATTGCAGTGATGACAGAATAATATGTATTATGAGTTTTTTATTTTCTTTAAACATCTTGGTTCTTCTGTTTGTTTTCTTGTTTGATATTTGCACATTTAAATCTCAAGGGATGTGACAATATCTGTCCTAGTGGCTGCAAATTTCCTTTGTGTAACCACACATGCCCGCAGGTGATGAAACTAACAATAGAACTTTGACCCCTTTTACAGCTATTATTTTTATACTATTATTAAATTCCATGTGAAGAGGTCCCATCAAGTATATGCTTAGTTCAGGGAGGAAATTTGCTGGCCACTATGAATTGAACAATGTCAAATGTATTTTACTTGTAGACATTTTATTTGCCACTTAACAGCAATTCTCGCACTGCCATTTCAAATGAATACACTAGGGAACAGTACCTGATGTATGAGAATCTCATTTCGATAACTGTTACATTGCTTTGTCGCATTGAGTGAATGATTGTGGTTTACGAAAAAATGGTTGGCACTTCGTGTAATTATGATAAGTACATGACAGCAATATATAATGTGAAATGTTATTTTCTGTTTAAATAGTTAACAATTGTAGTGTTTTTGTACATTAATAATTGTATGTGCTTTTCCAATAGGACAAAAATCAAGGACAATTCCAAGTTTTTATCATATACAATTGAGGTGGACAGCACAAAAGTCATCTAAGCTTAAGATAGTTAAAATAAAATAGATAGTTAAGCTAATGAACTTTGAATGATCATCTGAACTTCAAATTCCAATATAATCTTAATTTAAAAATAAGTTCAGTTTCAAGCAAGTGTTTTGTTATTTCAACTTATTACCCTTTAATTGGAGTGAAGTTTGGAAGAAGGAAAACAAAAAGCATTTTCAAGGAATTTGTGACGGTTTGGCCATTTTTGCATTTATATTTTAAAAAAGAATTACAAGTTTAGATTAAAAATAAAGCATTAATCACTAGAATAATATCATTACATGAATTTCATAAAAATTAGGTTATTGATTGATAAAGTTTTGCAGGACAGACATTAATTTTTTTATCACTACCATTCCATTTTTAGCCATGTTTTCTTGATCTACAGAAACTTCAGATTGATGATGTTTATTTCAAATGTTTTTATGAAAAAAAAGTAAATCTTTCCCCCATGTAATTATTTTAAATGATCTTATTTTTCTAGTTGTGAAAATAACCTACTCTTTGTTGTAAGCTTCAAAAATATATTTTTAAGCAATTTTTTTGTTTTTCTATCAGGCTCAAACTTCTCAAGACATGGATGAATGGCCAGTAACAAGAAATTTGTGACTCTTTCAATATTTTATTTAGAACTAGAAACAATGAACTGACAGAGAACTCTGTTTAATATTGCTATTGTGGTCACTCCATTCATCAGAGTCAATCCCACTTCGTATAATTAAAAAATAAGTAATAAAATCCACTTGAAATTCCGGATTTTACCAAAGAATTTGGCAGTTTTAATAATGATAACCTTCATTCTCCCTGCTAAAGTCAATATACACCACACGTTGGTGCCAGCTCAGGCCACATTTGCATTCTGACCAAAGCAATAAAATACAGATACCAAAATCAATTTTCTGTAATATAATGCAGTTGTTAAGTATCAAACTTTAGATAAGCCACTTTCCCTTTAAAATTTAACATCTTTGAAATTATTTGCCTCACTAAAAATGATTATGCTCCATTGAAAATACAAAAAATATGATCTAAGCCACTTTTATGCTGACAGCTTCAGTACTGAATTTAGATTTTGTAGTGTTCCATAATCCTTGGCCATCACAGTGTTTATCACTGAGAAATCTCTATTTGAGATAATTCCATTTGTTTTCAATCTCTCTGCACTTAAACTTGTCTTCCAAGAATTGTGGTAGTTACACTAAATTTTAAAATTTTCATAAAGAAATAATTGACTTAATTTTTCTCTTTGAGTCTCTTTTTTGGTGTTTGAATGCATTCACGTCACAATAATAAAAGGGGAGAAAATAGAAAGTAGACTATTGCAACCTATGCAATGTAACAAGTAACTGATGCAATCTGAAGAACTTGTACAAGGCGCATGCGTTCATTTAAAATTGAATTCAGTTTACAAACAAAATTTAAGATGTACTTTAGACTACGTAATTTTTTAATTTGTTGACAATGATAACATTGGCTGAACCCAAAACAGTGTTTCTTACTTGTTGAAATCTGGAATGTCTTCATTTTGATAGGAATTTGCAGCTTGACGTTGCATACTGAGGATTCCTTGCTAGAAATTTTCATTCTCTGACAGATTTTCCACTTACAGACTGGTTTTGAAATCATTTGCTTGGCTTGTTTTCTTAGTTTATTTTGTTTTGTTCCCAATTTCCTTGCTCATGATATGTTTGAAATTTGAATTTGCTTTATTGGTTTTGCTCCATGGCTTCACTTTGAGGATAGGTTCTGAAGAAGTCTTTTTTCTTGCAAAAACTATAAGGATTGATCTCCTCTTGATTAGAACATAAAACAAACACTTCATTCTATATATTAAATGAAGATAAGTTTTTCACATTGTAAAAGTGTTGTATGTACTTCTCATCTGAAATACACTAATGCAATAATTGCCATCCATTCAGCAATTTCTGGATATCAGTTTTCTGTGAAAAGTGTATGCACCATACGTAACATTAACATAACCAGTGAATAGAATGTATCTTCATTACTTACAATTGAAATTTTCTGCGGTTTCTAATATAAATATTATGTTCCTAGTCATCTACAATTGTGGGCAATCCTGAAGGAGAGTTCCATTGGTCGTTGAACTGTTGAAAAGGAGATAAACATGTTCTTCCTGTACAGTTTTATGGCATTATCTTTTCTAAAATTGAGTGTGCTCATTAAATGTAATCAAATGTTTCATTCATTGGAGAACTAATAAGTTCTCATAAGTAAATAATGAACAGTAGTCAAAAATTAGACTGGCTTTAGTCTAGGTTAAAATATCCTAATACCAGTAACTGTGATACTGTGACGACAAATCTCACACTTCCTGTACATTACATTATGAACTTCACAATCCACCAATATTATGCAATTATCTTTTATCTTATAATTGCTTTGAAGATAGCATGTTGCAGATAATCCTGACTAAAACTTTAACCAAGAGAACACAATTGTTCTCCATCTATGTACTTGAACAATTAGATATCTGATGGCAGTAATTTGTTCTGATTTTTACAGTGAATTCTGATATAGGATAGTTTAGAAAAATTTAGTTGTTATTTAATAAATTGTTTTTGTAATTAAAAAGAAAAGTTCTTTCAGTATCACGTACAAAGGAGGTGCTAAAATAGTATGTTAAGAAACTAAGAAATGTATCTTTGTATTGATGTGTAATACTGGTGTGTTTTTGCCTTTATTAGTTTCTAATATTTCACAAGAAAATGGGTTTATCATTAAGTTTTCTTGAACAGTAAAAATTTAAGTAAACATTGTGTTATATATAAATGGATAATCTACAATGAATGCTGACAAATTTCAAGATTTCTCAACACTGTCTTTTAAGATTGTTTTGTTGGAAAGTGTGGAAAGTCTCAATAATCTCTCCTTTTCCTAGTCATTTGTTTCAGTGTATTGCATCAGGTGCCCTTTGATTTGCATATCCAAAGATCATTTAATAAAAACAAAGTTGCCATCTGTATAAGTATAGAATATTCTTATAAGAGTCTTTTGTATATCAAGAATCCACATTTGTAAACAGATATTTTGAACAGTGTATGAAGAATGTAGCAATATTAATAAAAGTGTTATATTTAAGAATTGGTGTTGAGTCTGTCAATGATTGAAAATCGCAGACAGTACAGTAATATTTGGGAAATGTTACCATATGTGTATTGCTAATACTGAAATTGTTGCCATAATGTAAATGGTATTAGTAGTGAGGTTATTTGTTCTCAAATTTAAACCACCTTTTACTTCCTTCCTTTTTTCTTATGGCAGGTTTATTATGTTTAACCAATTTCATTGTTTTCGGAATGTGAGTTTATGACAATATTTTGAATCATTGGGTGATGATTTGATGAGAAAAGCGTGCAAGAAGTTTGTATTGATTTAAGGAGTTAAAACAGCATGTCTATACCTCAGTATTAATCAGTTGGAATAACGAATAAATTATGGGTAATGCCTAATGAATTATTCCTAATGGTTTTTAGAATATTAATAAACCACAATCTAGTCAAAACAATATATCCAGCAATGCAACTTTTACTGAATTTGATTTGGAAAACTTTTATGTTCTAATCTTTCTTACTGATACATCAGTAAGTGAAAGCAATCAGAGTGAACTTGTTTGTAAGTTTTGGCAACCTTGACTTGTACATTTTTGACATTAAGATGCTTTTGGGCTGTTTTTATGAGTTTAGGAAGGCATTTGCCAACAAGTTAGGATATCATTCCAACTCTACAGTTTTTTCTTTCTCTCTTTCTTTCTCCCTCTCTTTTCTTTCTCCCTCTCTTTTCTTTCTCTTCCTCTCTTTTCTCTTTTCTTTCTTTTTTATGCAAACCTTTAAATTTGTATTTGTTTGGGCTCTGGAATTTATATTTTTATTATTACTAGAGAGATATCAGAAAAGGTTGTGTTAATTTATACTGGAAATACTTATTTAATCTTAATTATTGCAGTTTTTTTGCCCAATTTACCAATTTATTCTTGAAGTAAGATCGTGGTTGCTTTTTTTCTATCCTTTCTTTTCCACCTGCAATGTCTGAGAATTGAACATACCTGCAAAAAGGAAAATCTTGAACGTTATTATTGAATTTGAGCATTTTTTCTTTCTTTAAGATATTTCAATTGTTTATATTATATAGCGTATGCAATCCCTACAGATTTATCTTTATCCCTTACCCTTTATTTTATCCTTTTTTCATCCCACAGGATATACATGAAAAAGGATTTATTATGTTACTGTGTAATTATCAGATACGCTCCCTGTATTCATGCTTGATTTTATCCTCTTTATGGCTCACATTGGTATTTTGCAAAAATAAGTCACATTGATTTAAGAATGTGCCAGTAGTTCCATCTGTGCATGTAGGAGCTTCCACTTTGTTCAACACTTAGTCTTCCTCCAACCTCAATATTTTGAGAAAATCTACCCAAGAAATGCAGGTAACATTTAATTGAGCTAATAATTCAAATCACTACATTGACAATTTTTCTTTGTAGATTCAAATCCTCATCTCATTCTGTCTAATTTCCTTTTCGTTTATTGTTGTGAAAATCTACACTGCATCCAAAAGTTATTTTCTGGAAGAAAAAAAAATAATATGAAGGAAATATTGTAAGCAGCAGTGTTGGGAAAACTTCCCATATCCTTTGGAGTATACCAACAAATTTGTATGGAAATAGAGAAGGACTTGAAATGTTAAACTCAAAGTTTGAAAAAAATTGGCTATGAGAACAGTCAAATGGGGATCCATAAAAATCCCAAAACTAATTCATGGTAACTGACAGATTTGGATGAAATGAATAGTAAAATATAAGATAAAAACTCATTAATATATCTGAACACAATGTCTGTATCTACCATGTCATAGTGAAATGTGGGTTCCTTGGGGACCTTCATCCCACCATTTGACTGGTTGAACATACTCATTGATCAATCTTTCACATGTGTTAGCATTCATTGTACAATCAGAAAACTGCTAAAAAAGTTTTTGAATGTTCTATTATATGCATTTTGAATAGTAAAGTAGAATTTCTTTAAAACTTACCCTCTTATTACTGAATAGCATTTTGACTTGCCATACATGATTGATATTAACTATCTGGTTCTTACTGAGGAATTAAAACATACCATTATTATTTTGCTTGTATGAAATACTTAAGAATATTTCAATATGAATTTACTGTTGCACACTTTCATGTGGGTTTATAGTTGGTACTATATCACTCTTAAATCAGGCAAGGGTGAAGCTGAGAAGGTTAGCCAATGTTTTTGTAAAGTTTTGTAAATGCATCCTTTTGTTACATGTAAAAGACTAGTCAAAAGCAATATGGTTTGATGAAGGTTAACAAGCATATGTAGGGATTACTCTTCTTTTTGTGCCCAACAAAAAATATATTCTTTTTCAAATTGTTTTATGACGTGTCTAGATGAGTTGTCATTGCTTGATCTTTTCTTTGGTTTCAAATTAGGTTTTGTTTACACATGTTAGTGATTTGTTTGTTTATTTATTTTTTTTTTTTAGTATAATAGTAGCAATTGAACTGAAGTGTACAATTAATATGTTATGTTGAAAATGGTAAAAAATGTTAGCAAATTACATAATATTTTATCTTCTTCTTTGGAAACTTAACTTCTATTGCTACACATCTCTCAAATTGCTTGCGTAAGTGGAAAAGTACAGTTACATGTCATCAATATTGTTAACAGTGTTATAGTCATTCACTGTAAAGCTATGAAGTGAATCTTGAGAAAATACTCGATTTTAGAGCTCTGAAGATGTACAATGATCAGCAGGAGTTGATAATGCATGATGCAATTGTAGGAATTGGACCTTTCAACTTGCCAATTTCATGCTCATTTTATGCCTGTACAGTGCTGTTTTATATTTGTTTTAATAAATTTGTAAATAAATTTGGATGAAATAATTACCCATGTGTAGAATCATTGAAGAAAATTGTGTCAAGAATGATTAGACTAAAAATGTAGATTTTAGTGGAGGTAAGAGGCTGTCAATAAAATCATTGAGAAATATGAACTCGAGGGGAGGGAGTCTTATTTATGAAGTACAGAGTTAAGTATTTAAAGAAGTACATTGCAATTTTTATTGTGTTGTTCGATTGCAAATTTATTTTTATTACTTTCACAAAATTATCAATTGTATCTAATTGCAAAGAAAATGTAAGGAAAAAAGTTGTTTCTCATGATTGTGTCATATATTGTATGTTAGTTTCAGATTTACACATGCCCAGTTTCTGAGGATAGTGCAATTTGAAGTTGGTTTTTATATTGTTAAGGATTTGTTAAAATTTATATTGTAATTTTGGTGTTTTAATCCACACATGTTCAAGATCTGTGTCTAGTGCTGTCAAGATGTTACCACTGTGAGAATCTGGATAATTCTTGAATTAACCATTTAATATTCACATTATTCAATGTGGGTGGAAGATGTCTGATATAGGAAAATCTTAATTCGGACTTACTGTGCATAATAGTTTTGTTTGTACAGTATAAATGTTATAGGAAATGCATGGATTATTTCTTGGAAAATACTCATATTTTATTGAATGATTCACCATGAATGTATCATAATGAAATTAGGCAAAAAATAATAACTCCATAATTTGTAAAAAGCACCAAGAGAATTCCGCAAAAATAGCCTTATCATGTAGAGTTCATTCTATTCGCATGAAACTCAAATAGACTGCCTTATTCCTATACTTCGATTTATTTGCAGTGGCACTTGACATAAGTCAGCTGTTATGGTGTCATCCAATTGGTCACTATGGTGATGTTCAACTCTCGGTTTTCGAGGATATTCTCTAAGAGAAATTGGAGACAGAGAGAACAAACCCCCATTCTATAATCAACTATGTATTAAATAACTTTAGATACCATAGTTCAACAAAGAACCTACCAAGGAAAGACAAGAAAAAGAAGTTCAATGGCAGGGACAAACGTTTTCTAATTCAAGAGGTGAGGAAGAGCCTAACATTAAGTGCGCCCAACATCCACAAAATCATGGAACAATTCACGAAAACTAAATTGTCAAACCAGACAGTTTCGCAGAGTAAGGCCCACTGTAGACGTATGGCTATCATGGTAGAAGAACACATGAGAGGCCATCCATAAGTAGAAAAAATTGTTTTGCCAGAATTAAATTCTGCAGGGAGCACGAAAAAAAAGATACGATGTTCTGGAATAATGTTATTTGGTCAAATGAAATGGAAATAGATCTTTGTTTTTGATGGGTACTAGACTGTATGGAGAAAAGTAAATATGACCAAAATTTGTACCAACCTTCCTACTGTGCAACACGGGGAAGTTCTGTTGAGATTTGGGGATGCATGTCTTCTAATGGGTTGGAACTAAGCAGATCATCGATGGCATCACAATGAACAAATGGGGTCTTGAAGAAAAATGTTAAGGAGAGTGCAGAGAAAGCAATTTGGGCCAAGGTACATTTTATAGTCAACAACACACACAAGATACATCATGCATTCAAAAACTTGTGCATTTAATGCAGAGACGAAACAAAGCAGTTTTCAAAGCTAAAGGCTATACGTCTGGGAATTAAATATTTTATTTTTTCCTGGCAATAATTAAATATATTCTTGTATTTTTTGATAGTGTTCAAACAAGACTTGCGTGGTAATAGCCACATTTTAGTTAAATTATTTGTTTGTATTTTTGAAAGCAAATAAACTGTTGATTGTTTTTTTTCCTCAGTCTTGTAAAAAGAAGACAAAAAATAAAAATTAATATAAATATTTAATTTTCAGTTACAAAAAATAGTGTACAAACAAAATTGTTACACACCGTAAGTCGGATGCCCTCCCGAAAATGGGCATGTGCGCCAATGTACCCGAGATGTATGCGCAAACGTACACGGAGTGCACATGCAGTCGTATCTCCGATGTACAGGATATGCACAAGAGCTTGCCACGATATCCATTTTTTCTGTACAAATTTGTGATTTGGCCCAAATGAATGTACGCTTGAGTGCGAACTGGAATGTACTTGATGTGTTCACGATGGAATAGAAAAGGCGCGTGCACTATGTGCACAACGACGTAACCGTTGCGAAACCAGTGGAAACCAACTTCCCTTGGAAAACATTGTAGTGGAAGACTTCCACGATTCTCTCTGAAATTGTCATTAGCTGAACTTATGTGAAAAGTTTGCACATTTGAATTCATTTAACTATATGTATTGGCCTGTGATGGATTACTTCACTAGGTGATAACATCATTAACCTAACCTAACCTATGTGAGTGTTCTCAAACAGCAACCCCCCCCAAAAAAAACTTTCATTGCAACTTGAACATGTATGTTTCCACACTCGGTTTGGTAACCACATCTCACCCACTGCCACTGTCAATGGTTGAGTTATTCTTCTTCATTCTGCTTATTGTACTTGTGAATGTGTATGCATGCATTTCGCCGAATTTGTGCATCTAAAGGCTCGGAAGAACACAGTCCTACACCATTTCATGCTAAAAATCAGTTGTAAGGCAAAATGAAACTTGAACGTAAAACTATTAGGAATCTATATCTGAAATTACTGTTCTGTCTGCCAAAATTTAGCACTACAGAAACACAAATTTTAAGCCTACAGGCCACACACAGTTTTACATATCACTTTTGAACAAAATCTGGCATAGAACTATGATTTCAAGTCTTTCATTTAAACTTTCTTGCTCTCATTTACATAATGGTAATTGGCACAATGATGACTAATGTTGTTGCATGTATTAATAAGAAAAATTGAATTCTCAGCTCTATTTATTTGAGAACTTAACTTCGTATTGACTTTAAATTACTATTAGCATTAACTATATGTTTAGGGGTTTTTAATGTTTTATGTTAATACGTAAATTGATAATCTATCACGAATCTTAGTGAATTATTATGTACTTTTTGTTTAATGAAATTATGTTATTTCTGTGTTAAATTTTTTGTTATAATAAAAAATAAATAACAAACACTAACATTAACATAAAGTGTAAGGAATTTGATTATATTAACAGCTTTTCTTCACAGAACATTAAATAAATAAATAAATTATTATTACTGGAGACACATAGGCAGGCCTAGTTGTTCTACACAATGCACTGCCCATCCCACTACATGATTTATTTATTTATTGTAATTTCAAATGAAACTTTTAACGGGAACTGTTTTTTTTTTTTAATTGAAATTGAAACCAGTGGGCAGGCCTATAATGGGAGTTTTTGGTATTAATACAGATTGCTGTTTTCACAACCAATTTATATTTCACATTCAACAAAATTATTTTAGTTCCTTCACTTTCAGTAGTGTACCATTGCACAACCATGGCACACCAAGATTTCTTAGTTAAAGAACAGGGACTCCTACCTTTAACTATAGCGTATTGAATGGAACCTCAGATGTTTCAATAAAATTCAAAAATTTAACAGTAAAGTGCATGCACTGAACACTATGAAGAACATTGTGTGTTGAAAAAAATATGTTTTAATTTCACCAGGCAACATGTGCTTGTTCTTTACATTTACAGGATCCACATACTACTCATTTGTTGCAGTGAAAATTGCTCGTTAGGAAAAACATTTTTAATCAGAGTGTCTACATTTTTGTCAATTGTACAAAAATCAAAAGCAAATGAGACTGCCTTGACCATCAATTTGCACATGTTCTACTTTGTTGCATCAATCTTAACAAAAAGTGATTTGACCATTTAATCCTTCACATTAGTATAATGTTTCTTCAAAATATTGAAGTCGCAGCTTCCATAATTTGAAAGGCTTTGTTATTTTTTTAAATGCAAGCAAAGTGTCAATGTTACCCAGCAGGGGTCAAACATTGCCACCTCTATTTATGTCCAACTCTCTGGCAATTATATGTATGAGATTAGATAGGAAACAGAAACACATAAATATGCATCTGAACAAATTTTATGATTATTGGTCTTTAGTTTTAGACTGCTTAAATACAATAAATATAGATAATACTGCTTTGAGAACTCAGTCTAAAATAAGATTTTTTAACTGTTTTACATTATGATAAAATGCAATAGCGAAAGTGCTTTTTCCTTTTTAATATTTGATCTGGGAAGCTCAGTAACAATATCATATTTTGGCATAACACACTCATCCATGTCATTTAAAGTGGACCTGATAATTCCATACAGTTTAGTAGCTTTTTCCTATTTAATTTTCCACTCTTCACATTTTCCATTGCTTAGTGCATTTTAACTTCATCTGAGGTTTGTAAACCTTAGATATTGGAATTTTTATTTGTCAATGTGGCATTCTCTACAAACAAGACAAAGAAAATTAATGATGTAATTATCAAAGTTACACTGCAAATATGGTGACAAAAAAAGTAATGTATTAAATGTAATTAATCAATGTTTTCAATTATAAGTCATATGCTTTAGAAATGATATATAAATTCACAAATGTCAATTGTTTCAATGTAAGGATATCTTCTCAAAGGATATAAATATGAGAAAGACAAGATGGCCAGTATGGCAATGTTACTCTGTAAGTGGTATATGCTGATAATATGTTTTGTCCTGTTTATAATGAATAATTATTAAGTCATGACAAAGCATGCCTTAGATATGACAAATTTACTTATCTATGCCGTTTATTTCAACTCAATTAACCCAAAATTAACGAAGTTTCGATTACGAGATTTATCTGCGTCATCATACACCAAACATATTTACGGACATTTCAGGTTGAAACTGTAAATTAACGCAACAAACAATTGTATATAATGTTACTAAGAGAGGTAGCTAACTATGGGATCACAGCTAGCAAATAAATTTACGAAACAGACTGCGCTAATTAATTTTTTCGAAGTTGTGGCAGTGTTTCACCCCTGGGGTCAATCCATTTTAAATGGTCCAGAATTTAATAAATTGGTCGACCATTTCGGGGAAAAAAAATTGTACATAAATTTCCTTATATTTTGGCTGTTCGAAAACATCTTTGATTTATTTTTATTGGATCTGGTTTACAAATGGCGGTCATTTTTCGCGTTTGTAGACATTTACTCTTTTCAAAATTATTCAACTCTGGGTTGTTCAAAACATTGGATTCAGTATACTCTGGTCTACAAATAGAAATATTATTTACCTACTTTGTATGTTTTTAGTAGAGAAATATTTGCGACAAATCTTTGGAACGTGAATGAATGAAGTTCGATTTTCAGAGAATAATTTCTCAAAGAAGGAATAGAATCTCAGCCTTAACTTTTTATGTGCTTTTTTACATAATAGTATAGTTACTTTTTGTAAAATATCATTTGTAAGTAACGTACCCCAAGAAAATTACACCCTCTTAAAAATTGGAATTTTGGATTTTTTCCATATTTCCAACTGTAATATCTCTTTTGGGGAAATATATAAAAATCTGAAAATTGCACACATACTAGATCGCTATGATACCAAACTTCAGTAAAAATTTCAACTTTTATATTTAACTCTAAGTACTTTTTAAAAAAAATTGTAAACTTTCGCAAAAAACGGCTTCATTTCCACATTGAGGATACATTGTGACAAGTAGTAATAATATTATTTTGAATCTATTGAATAAGGTTACTTTAAAAATAATTAACTAATTCAAATATAATAAAAATTAATTTCTCAATTTATTCTTCTACGTATCCGCCGTTACTGTTTCTTTGAAAAACTACAGACCAATTAATCTGCGTCGATAAATGGCACACCATACTCCAATCTTATTTTTAAGCAATAGTCTCTCTACTGTTTCCCGTGGTCTCCCGGTTCCGCCAAAGACTACTGTTGTGCTGGTTAACATATCCATCCAGATGAAACCAAGCCTTATCACTAAAAAGCACTTTATCAAGTGCATCAAGACCTTCACTAACAATTCGCCGTAGTCAATTATAGCGTAGTCAATTCATGCGAGCAGCCCGTTCGGGAACCTTAAGCTCTTGATAAGTCCGCTTTTTGAATGCGCACATTTTCAATTTTTTGTGGCCCAGTGTGCACTTCCATGAAAATTTTTCTCTGAAAGCTGCCCAGCACTCTTTGAAAGATTGCGTTCGGAAATACTCATCCACCACAAAACTGCGTTACTCTACGCTGAGGCGCATCGTAAGTTAACTCTGAAAGAAGGAAACTATGAATGACGACGCGACCTGCTTTGTTTTGAGCAGATATGACCCACACCACAGGTAGGGATGAGTGAAACGAAGGGGGTGGTGGTGAATGGAGTGTCGCTGAAATGCAGTCGAAGGAACTATCCCAGAAGCAATGTTGCAAAACTTTCACTTTTCTCTCAGTGCCTTGAACAGCAGGGTGGCGTATTATACTGATCACCCGGTATATTCCGGCCTGATGAGAGATCAGCCTTGTCACGATTATGATTCAAATAACGCGGACACAACTAATATTTTCAAAAAGATGTACATGTAATGATTTAAATATTTAACATTGAGAAATACTTTCATTAATAAGGAAATCTCTAGCCTCTATATTAAAGGGGTTAGAGAAAACGAACTTCAACAATTTTCGAAACCCTGGAGGTTTCAATGAATATTGAACCAATGCCATATTATTAAGCAAACTTTGCTCTTTTCGATCAGAAAATTTAAAAATAAAAATTTGGACTTTTTCAGAAAATCTTGTTTACGTATACGTAAAATTGTCAGTCACTCGACATCACGCAAACATTTTTTGTATTTTCAAAACATTGTTCTTAGCATTCTTTAAATATCTTATTTTGAATAATAGATTCCATTAAGAAACAGATTTTTATCTTCAATGATAAAGTTGGCGGAGAAGGTCGAACGAAGTTTGAAATTTTTCGAGAATTCGGTTTTAATAAAATCTTCACATGCACCATTGTTATATGCGACCTTTGCTAAATTCGAGCCAAATATTTAATTTAAAAAAATGAGCCATTTTTGAGAAGAAATTTAAAATGTAGAAGTTCTATGAAAAGTATCCTCAAAATTAAATTAATCCGTTTCAAATTCTAGGGGCCGCAACATCAGTCAGTTCGCTCAAAGAATATCAATTTTGGTGAAAATCATGTGTACTCTACAGACATTAGTATTGTTCACAAACACGTTTTCAGAGAAAAAACACTTTTTAAATATCAGCGACGTACAAAACATGGAATCTGATCACATTACTTATTCGAGAAAGTTATTTGCTACTTATGGAAACAAGAAAAATCCCGCTTTCCTCTCTAAGGGACCCACAATTCGTGTTTGTAGCAAATTCGGCAATATTCACTGCAACTTTATACTACCTTCGCTGTATATAGTAACTTAAGAGAAAGTATTATAACAACTAATATAACAGTGCTTGATTTATAAAATTTTAGGTCCAGGAACGCTCCCAAATTAATTATTAATTTCATAGAAAAAGTTGAATATTTATAATGTAATTGAATAATTATCCTCAACCGTGCCACAGGCGCACATGCCGTTTAGACAGACGACTGCATAAAGAGGGGTTAGCTGAGTACAGCACACTTCGTTTTTGTACTATTTTTTACTACAATGATAAAAGGTCAACTCTTTTTTTAAATGGAATCCTGCGTTACTTTTTAGCGTATCCTAATGGAATTAAAAAGATTTCTAATATGTGTATATCTTCGTATCTAAGCGGATCGTGTTTTAGAAATTGATGTGTTTTTGTAACGTATTTGTCCATTGAAGCGGCGATTTTCCATTCGCCCTTTCCTGCTGCCTAAATGGAGAAATTCGCGAGTCTGTGCTTCAGACATATACTTGGGCACAATAGCAACTACTTTGTTCTATACTAATTTTGCCGAAAGATGTCTTCGTCGAAGGAAAACTTAAATGCTGCAAACAGGATTCCGGAAAGTTCTTGTTTTTGTCACGCAAATACTATTCATTTATTTTGACAGTTGTGACAACATATTTTATAATAAACTTTAAGTAAATGATACAAAAATAAATGAACAATATCTTATTAATCATAAGAATCAGATGAAATCAATGCTCTAAGAAACTGGTAGAAGTGCGCTGTTATTACCCCAGCGGCGCATTTTATACTTAGGCCTCCGCTCTATTATCTACTTGTAGTACGTGGCCTTGGAGTGTTTTCAGAAAGCAGGTAAAACCATTCACGAGATATTTTCCTGTGGTTTCTTAGCGGAGAACAGGTAAAGTCGAATGCAAAATTGCACTAAAAAAAGGATCCCATAAATCGCAACAAGGTTTCAATAGTTACACAAAACGTGACTTACGCGAAACCGAGACCTTGTTGCTTTACTCCCTTTCCTGGTTACGACAGCATTTAAGATAAAAGTCAACCTTGATGGACCAACCGGCATGTGATTTCTGAGAGGGCAATGTTTCTTCATAAACGGACCTGTCGGCCTCATGAAGCCTAATCATGTTGCAGAACAGTTGCTGGCCACAAGAGTCAGGTAATTTGTCAGATTAATTTCGTATTGAAAATATACATTTAAAAACATTCGAACCGGGAGCGGTAGCTCAGTGCATCAACTGATGTCACTGCAGCGCCTCTGACTGGGAGGTCCTAGGTTCGAGTCCTGACGGCGGCAGAATTTTCGTCACTAGCTTTTCAGCTAGGTCGAATTCAGTCGCTGTCTGGAGGAGAATTCTAGCGGTCGACTGCTCTGATCAGTAGTCTTCCGTGGTTTCTCCGATCAACGCCAAGCGAATGCCGGAGCAGTACCCTACCAAACGGGCCACGGACCACGTGCGATCTTTCCTTCCTATCCTCTCCCCTAACACACACACTTGCATTAAAATGCACTACACTACCACATATTCCGGGAGTCCGGTCAGGAACTTAGAGCATGTCCCGGCTGGGGCGGTGCCCCGCTGGTGGGAGAGTCCTGGTTAGGGGGAAACCCCGCTAGCCGACGGTAGGCCGGCGCCGGATCTCGCTATCCAGCGGGGGAAGATCACCGCCAACTCCCTAGAAAAAAACATGCACTATACTTACAGGACTACTGACCAAAGCAGTTCACGCGCCCGGAAACACGAAAAAATCAATCAAAAAATATTCAAAATCTGTTAAACTATGAACACATAGTATTTAATGTTTTCTGTGTGTTTCCATAGTGTGTAATTTATAAATATAATTATGGTTTATATATGTAATATATAGCAATATAAATATAGTTTTTATTTATTACAATATATATATATATATATATATATATATATATGTATATATATATATGTATATATATGTATATATATTGTGACATCCGTTTCCCCCGAAGCCTCGGAAAGCGGGTCACATTAATGTCCTGAACAAGAGACCAGCTGTTTGAACGCGCGCCAACGCGGAATGATATGAGAAGGTAACAATTACCTAAAGAGATCAATAGAGATCGCCACGTTAGATCGGGCGAGCCCTGTAGTTGACGGAGAAAAAGTCGCTCTTTCTCTAGACAACAGCAGACCAGTTCGGACGTGCCGACCACAAGACGGGAACTTGTGCTGCAACGGACTACAGGAAGGCATTCTATGAAAAACTCTTCAAGAAGACTAGAAGAGGTAATTATCTCCTTACAATTGATATAAACGTATTCTCAAAGAAAGAGACGAAGTGAAACATTTTAATTTTGCAATTTGAGAAGTAATGAATAGGCATGAATTAACCAATGAATTCGTTTCTTTTATTTTCAGTTTATTTTTTTCTCTCGTTAATTTCGTTTATCGTCGTAATAGTGGCTCTTGTAAATCTGTAGTGCTCAATTTAAAAGAATTCGTCGCCAATACAATTCTATCTGAGCATACGAAAAGAGTTTCAACTGAATACGAGACGGTGGGCACGTGCTGGTGAACAACGAGACTTCGACGGAAGAGCGAGCAGTTCTGTGGAGGGGACGGCGTCCTCAAACCGAGGTTGGTTATTTCAAGGCCGCGCCGCTGGGAGTTCGCGTCGCACCCGAGAAGTGAAAACGTAAGGTCGTGCCTAGCGAACAGTTTCTAGATATTGGAAGGAAAGTTTAGGTTGCAGTCTTGGCGTAGAAAAGAGGGGGGAGACGTATTTGTCATACTTAACGATAAGAAAAGTATAATTACAATTTCTTTCCACCCCAAGCACGCGAGTAAAGAATCAATCTTTTCTTTCAAAAGAAAATTGGAAATGTACAGTTATAACTGGTAAAACTAGAAAATGAAGGAGTAATCAGTTACAGATATTCTCAGAATTGTTTTGTTGAAAGAGAGAGAGAGTAATTTATTACGGACAAGATCAATTCAGAATTGTCAGACTTGATTCTTAAGTAGAACTTGTTAATTTGTAAAAAGTAAACATTTCTAAACCTTTCTCATGATTGAAGAAAGTAGTAACTGTAATTGAATGTTCAGAGAGAGAGAGTAAGAAACCTTGTATATAGTGACTAGTGTGTTTTGTGTTTTTTTTTCCTTTCAGCATTTTATGATCAGTGTGTATTTAAATTATCTTCTGATTGGTTTGTGTAATTGTAATAACAGCAAAACTTTTATAGAATATATTTGAGTGTGTGAAAAGTGATTCTCCTTGTATTTTTTAAGTAATTGCATCCAATCCACAACGTTCTGCACGACCCTGAACCCCGACATTATTCTTATAAAATTTTTTTTTTGTTTGCGTCCACCCAGAAAACCCCCCATTCTGAGCTAGTCGGACGGGTGGGTCGCAATATATATAATGTAATAATAGTTTGAAACAAATTTTAATAATTATATTATTCTTTGCGTTGTAACACATATTGTAAATGTAAATGTCGAAAGGCAGACTAATTACGTTATCTATTTATCAGCTACCAGTCCCAGACCCCCGGCGGGCGGTGGAAATAATTTGAGCTATCGTTTGATAAATTAACCTTGCATTAAAACTACTGCAACGCAGAAGGAGACCACTGTGAACTGCATGCGTGTTGCTGGGCGATAAGGGCCTTAGATATTTCAACCCAGGATGTGCTCATCGACCTGGGTCAGGCGCGTGCGTGGGTCGCGGCTCGTTGGACCGCGGCGCCGCGACGCCGATCGGCCTGCGAGGACATGCTATTCAGTCGCACATTGTTCTGAATGTTTCCAATTTGTTATTGCATTGGAATCGGTCGTTACTGGTGAAGCAAATCGCTGAACTTACAAGAGTTCACTCGAATATGTACCGTATTGAAACTTATTGTGCTGCTTTAGTGTGAATTGGAATGTAATGGATTTTTTTTAATAAGGGCCACACTACGGAGTCTAAATTACCTCTTTGAAGTGAAAGTATTATTTCATTGCGAGGGAACGGGAGGTTCGAATGAAGTTCGAAAGACGAATTAAATGATACCTACATTTACCCGCCTCTTTGGAATCAAGCAAGAATTGTCAACCAAGTTTCTCAGAGAATGGTGGAATGGAATTGTAACTTAAAGATACGTATATATTTCTATCACGTGTTGTAATAATAGAAATGCATATATTGGTTTATGTGCATTTCTATTGGATATCATGTACAATACTTGACCACTAATCCAGTTCAAAGATATGTTAATGTAAATTGTAAAATTCCTCCAAAAGCTTATGTCAAACAAGATAAACAATGATTTCGTTTTATATCACTCCAGAACTGGTTATTAATTTGCTAAGAACACTAATTATTTGTCTCATCCAATAAAATGAAGACCAATCATTTTTTCCCACACTAAAGTGATGTGCCTTCTCCCACCTTACACAATACTAAAACTATGATTTATGCTGACCTCTCACTACATTTATTCACAGTTGTTGAATGCACATTCATCTCTACAATTATTTTATGGCTACATTCAGGTGATTATAACAGTAGTTCAGTTATGACATTAACATGTTGGGAGTGTAGGAGTCATAAATGCAGGTCAATAACGAGCCTATACATTGTCAAATGGGCAAAGAGGTTTCTAACCAATGGCATTGATTTAAATTGCAGGTCCAGCAGGTAAATCAATGCTGGGCAGAATTGTACATTTTAATTTCAGTTTTTAAATTAATTTAACTAATTTGATCTGATTTTTATTGTGTTTGTACATTTAGATTACAGAAATTGAAATAATATAAGTAAAAAATATAAATATGATTAATACCTTAATTATTCTTCCATACATTCTTTGATTTTAATAGTATGTCAACCATTCATGAATTCACTGTAATTGTAAACTGTTATTTTTATATAGATGGATTTTGTGCCAGTGAATGCAAGAACCCTAAGCATAATGGACTAATAGAATCGAACTTTTTATAACCAAAATTAATATAAACATAAAACAAGAATATTAAATTTGTAAAATGAAAGGTTAAAAGAAATAAACAAAAAATACATTTAAAAATAATTTCCAGCTACAGATTTAGCCATAATTTACATAAATCTTGACGTTTTTATAAGAAAATGTGAATTAATTTTTTTGGGGGAATCAGTAATAAAATTTGCTATTTTTATGTATTTGTAAAGCAATTTTAAATTTTTTTGAAATAATTACTGATGTCCCTAAACTCGTTCTTAGTCCTCTTGTGTATTTAATCCACCTGATCACATAAATGATTAAGTGTGTCTATCAATGTTACATTATTTGTTTGCAATTAAGTTTCTGTCAATATCTTCCATTGTATTGTGAATTGTTATATAGTTTACACATTTTACTTTACTAAATGAATATTTTAATGTTAAATTCTAATATTTTATTTCTAGGTATTGCTGTTTTAGAATATTAATTATGTTGATAATGTATTGTAACCGCAATTACTCAAGTAAATCTTTCATTTGCTTATTTCGTGACGTGTGATTACACCGTCACGCAGACCTGGGAATATCTCAATTTATGGATAAACTTCCCTATCGGTAGTGGGTTCGTCTTTGCTAAACTAATGATCAAATAACAAGTAAACACAATTTTATAGTTTTAAATAACAGATAACATGTATTCTAACGAATGAAATTCTCTGTACAATGGAGTTCACATATCCTCTTATGTTCTCACTTTTATGTTAAACTATGGTAGGTAGTTCCCTATCTAAACTGCAGTTTTCACTAAAGCGACAATAACTTTGATCCCCGTTTACAAGAAACAAGCAATAAATACATATGTACACTTCACAAAAATATCACTCATGAGACACACAAACTCATCCTGCAAAAAAAATACATACAAACAATACTCAAAATTCTCTAATACCTTTTAAATCACTAATTACGTTACTCTTAATATTCACACTTGACATTCGGCTTCTACGTAGCCTTTCAGTACGAAATTTCGTTTTATAACGTCTGTTAACTGTCTATGGAGTAACACTTTAAAAGAAATACTTGAACGGCTTCCACTTCTGTTCAAAATTTCACACAGGCAATTTCTCTTAAATGGTTTGAAACAGTATTAAACCAATTACATATGAATCTAGATAAATGATTATGTACAAAAACAAATTTTATCATAAACATAAGGATTACTCTAATCTGATTCCTCTTACGACTGTAGAAAAGAAATGAATTTACTGGCTAGCAAGACCAATGTTCTATGAAACATGCCCGATCAACGTCTGTTATTGAGGGAAGCTCACATTGCAACGTTTTAGCTAGTACAATTATAATTCTATCTTAGAAGGTTTCCAGACTGAAATTTAATGAATGTTCTCTCTGTTTTTATGTGACTCACGACCGGCGAATTCCTCAAGCTGGTCCCGCGCTGTGTAGCTGGCTATCGCGCGACGCTCGCGCCTCAAGGTCGTCGTTCTTCTGCAAGGTCCGTGCGTTGCCTGTCGCGTCGAAATTGGAATATTTCCGAGCGCCGTCTCCCAGTTGTTCAGCGAAGTTTTACCACAGCTTTCGCAGAGGCGATGGTCGCATCAGAATGCGAGTCCGAAACTCCAAGTTATGACTTCGTAATAGTAAAAGGCAAGCTAGTTGTTGGATAATCCGTACTTCTAATAATTCTCAAAATTCCATAATAGGATTTCCAAAGTGAAATTCCAAAAATAAAATGTAATAAGATGAAAAATAGAATAAAATAAAATAAAAGCTGTAACAAAGAAAAAAAACATGTCCTATGTTACAATAATCCTCCATTTTCTAGCAACAAGAATGCAGCAACGTGGATTTACAAATTCATTTCGATCTATTACCACTGTCGTTCTTTCATTCGTTGCATTCTTGTTTAATATTCATTTTAAATTCCATGTAATCTCACGACATTTCACAGTACGTAATTCCATGAAAAATGTTCAGGCATTTACCTTTTATTAAAGCTTTTGCATTTTCAACACGGGTCTGGGGACCTTATCGAGTAGGCGCGCCTCGCGGGCGGTCCCCTAATACGCCTGAAATATGACTCTCACTTTCTCCGTCATACGTCGATCTCAGTTACTATACCCGTCTGGGGTAAAGTGAGATCTCGTTAGGGCGAATGTTGTTGTAGGGATTTAATTTAGCCGGGCATACCGCCAGGGTTCTTTTACGTGTGTGACATGACTACTGTGGATTTTCCGCCCTTCGAAAATCCGGGCACCTTGCCCGGTATCGAGCCCGCGCACTGGGGGTTCAGAGTCCAGTAAGCTAACCCCTCACCAATCGAGGCCCCTAGTCTATAGTTACTACATAAGAAATCAATGTTACTCAAATTTACTAACATCTTATCGTTTTATTAATAAAAACTGTACTTATATTGAAAACTAGTGAAGCTGGAAGGCACATCTTTCTTTCCGGGATGCGAAGGATGCTAAAACTTCACCGTTCGAGGTCGCTCACATTCGATAGTGAGAGGCCTGGGATTACTCAGTCTTCATAGCATTACGTATGTAGTTTTTTGTTTTGATTTAGAAAATGATCGCTTACCGGCAGACACTGTAACAGGAAGAGTCAAAATCAAGTAAAACACTATGCACAGGTCAGGAACACAGTCTATGATTGAATTTTCAACAAGTCAAAGTTTGGATAAATCATACTTTGACCTGGAAATTTCTGATTTCAGTGCATCTCGAAAACATATTTCGTGGTCTGGAAAGTAAAAAGCAGAATTGTGTACTTCATCTGCAGCAGATGTTGAGAATTTTTGGGAGAGAAATTTGAAGAAATTAACGTTATTCATGCCCTTAAACTTATTTTTCAGTTGGCTTTCAACAATGTCCAAATAACCGTTAAATACAACTGTGCGAGAATATTCCTGCGGATTGTCAAGTCGCTCGTACTGGCACTTTCCATCGAAATGACGCTTCACACGTGTACTCCTCTAGTTTCAAATGTTAAAGGAATGCCTCACTTTTCAGTAAGAGAAATTGCTGAGTACATCGCCTCCACAAAATTGTCTCTAAATTCTAATAATTGATGAGCTGCATTTTTCAGAAGTGTAGATTCTTGATATAACTCCAAATTTTCAGATTTTCAAAGCTTGCGATAAGAATAGTAAGTTGCGATGCTAGCTAGTAATTAATATTTCTTACAATCTCAAAACCTTCAGTCTGAAAATAGGCTCTCTTTTACCTGGGCCCGCCCGCATTTCGGGCCTTGCGGGCCCGAACGTTACGCCACTGATAGAGAGGATTTCGATGTCGATGTACAGAGTAATTTGTGTGAAAATTGACAAAAGTTTATTTGACCCTGAAATTATATTCAAATAAATTAAAAATATTAAAGTATATAATATCAAAATATAACAATTATTTTCCTCGACTTTAAGCAAATCTGAATCATTAAAGTAAATTAAGTAATAATTATGAATCATTAAGTAAATCATAATCATTAAAATCGTGTAAAAAATAAAATATTGTGTGTACCACGGGCGTTAATTGGTTATAATGATTGAGCTGCGTCAAAAGTCCGAAGGCCTTTGGCTTGAAGGCTTTTTGGCGCTGCTCGATCATTAAAACAAAGCAAAGTAATTCTGCGTTTCTCTGACCTCCAGACCTTCCCCGTGAATTGCCAAGCTTCTCGAAAATAGCGTACTCGAAATCATGGATGAACGGATGTATGCGAAAGAAAAGTAATCGAAGCCATATTCTTGCTCAAGTTTCTCACATAACTCGATCGAAAACTGACACGCATTTCTTACAGACCACGGCCTTATCGCGCTTCCTGACCCCGCCATGAAATGACTATCCATGAAATCACGTCCTCTCAAGCTCAATGGGAATGCACCTTTGGGATGTGATGCGTTCAATCTGTGTTATGTCACCGTTAAGTCTAACTACTCAAGAACATGTTAATCAAATAAATATGAAACATACATTCATTGTATTTCTATCCAAAATCAAATATTGAAATGTTACATAGACTTCTATTTACTTTTTGTTGTGAAAGTTAATGCATATGACTTTTTAAAAACATTTCTTTGGGTCATTATCACCAGGAAAATGAATAGATAAGAAACTCTTAACTTGATGGGGCGCATCTTACAAATTATTTGTCCTCTCGAAGGGCCAAGAAAACTCTGAGTACACTGGACATTAGTTGTATTTGTATTGTTTTATGAAGAAGGAAGCTACTGAAGAAAACGCATCCGTCCGAGAAAAACACCGACAATGATAGTGTAAAAGTATTTTCCCTTTATCTGAAAGTTGGTTAAACTGGCTCAAATGGCGAAAAAAAATTGTAAAAGTAGTAAATAACGTTACAAGTGCTGGAATCACCACGCACGCGTTCCCTCTTATTTAACAGCCCGTGCGCAAAAGACGTTTTTCACTCGCTTCGTGATGTTCCGCGCGCGTTTTATAATGTTTCGCACGCTATTACTTAGAACGAAAATATTAGCTGTTTCGCTCGCGAAAGACAAGGATAAAAACCATTGTTACGAGCACGGAATGTTAAAAATCTATCTTTTTTATTTTATTTTTTGCATGCATTGATCTCTTTCATAGAATCTCCACGAAAAATGAATCAAATCCTGTTAGATATTTAATAAATGAGTACTTAAGGTGCTAAACAAACACTTCGAATATGGGACGTCAAAAAAAACGAAATTTCGAAAAATCATTATGTGTGCCCCAATTCACTTTAAAATGATGAAAATAAGTTTTGTTTCTAAGACCAATAATACATTTTTCAATTGATGAAAAACAAACAAACAGGAAATTAAGTTAATTTCAGGGTCAAAACCCCTCAGGTTTATTTTGTGTTCACTTCGTGTGGAGTTATTTCTCCAGTGAAGAAAAATACCATTTTGAATGCCATTGACTCGGCAGGTAGATCTGAATCAAAGAAATCTTACCATTTTGATCAATAGACTTGACCAACAAAATGTTAATTTGTAATAATGTTATAATGTATGAAAATCTTTTAGTCTCGAAATCTTTTAGTTCACGAAACGGAAATGTTATACTATGATCGTACAATTACATAGTTGTTTATTAGCGTATGTAGTGCCATGGAGAATTGCAATTCCAGCGAGTCAGGGCTAAGTGTTGTTTCAAAAATTGGCGCTTTCCGTTCTGATTTTCATTTATTTCTCGTGCATAGTTTGGTCTTCTGTCTATAGATGGCGTCAATATCGTTGCCGCAGCAGCTGGTTAAATCATACTGTGATGGACGGGACTGCGAGCAGTAGCTCGACCCGGTGCGGTCTTTGAAGTGCGCGGAAGGAGGAATGTTGAATGTTCGTGAGTGATTAGATGTTAGTGCAACATGATTCGTTCGTACATGTAATCATCATGTACTGTGGTATTGAGTGGTGTTTTTAATTTAGCTATTTATTGAAAAAGCATTTCGAACATGGCATCATCTACAGGCGACAAGACTGTAAATAAAGTGGCACTTTGCTCTGCTATTTTCGCTGGCTTCGCCTATGTAGGTTATTCTGTTGTACGGACTGCTTTCTGCCGCAAGTTAGGACGCAAGGACGGTGAAGGTAAATTATTTATTCATATGATACTCTCTCGTTCGGTGTTTGTCATGTTTCTGCATTTGAAAGAAGTTTTTTGCTTGTCGCAATACTGTAATTTGTACTATTTGTAACCTTGTTTGATGCTTTTATGTACAATTGTACGCGAATT
The DNA here is from genome assembly GCA_011170035.1 of Teleogryllus occipitalis. NCBI lineage: Eukaryota > Metazoa > Arthropoda > Insecta > Orthoptera > Gryllidae > Teleogryllus > Teleogryllus occipitalis. The sequence goes on along the minus strand of BLKR01009473.1, from coordinate 16,987 downwards.
GTAAATGGAGATCACGTTAAAATTCTTATTCCCTACATTCTGTAATATGTTTGAAGTTTTATTTGTTGATACCATAGAAATCCTAAAATTTTAATCAATTATAGTAAATGAGAAGAGGGTTTTGTATTCACTGTCAGTTGTCTTTTTACCTGCACACAAACGTTCAAATTTATTGCTAGTATTCTATTTTCTTCTGTAGAAATAATTGGAAAAGTTTCTTCATTGCTGAAAATAATTGCTGCTAAGTTTATTCATGTAGATGTGTTTCAAGTCAAAGTAATTGAAAAGTAGTCTAGTGAAAGCCTCCAATAATTGCAACAAAAATAGATTGATAAGTACATGTGTATTACGATTCAGTAACTAATGACATGCAGAATTGATGAAGTACATGCAGTTATCAGAATCGTTTTGAATATACATGAATAAATAATAATATATAATAATGTTGCAAGTAAAAATTTTAAGTCTAGAAGTGTAAATACACACTTGTTTGATGTGAAAAAAAGCCTTATAATATAATAAACTTTCAGAATCAAAAGTTTGTTAATATCTGATTATGAAAATTCTGTAATAAACTTCATCATCTTTCTTCAGGGCATTTATCTTTATTATTGTCAAACTGTGTGACTTTAAAGAGACTTAGTGTTTCATGGTGCTTTAATTTAATCTAATCTGTAATTCCAAATTTCAAAATATTAGCATCTATGCATGAGTTTGTGGATCAGAAGAGGAAATATAAATGCTTTAATTTCAGACTTGAAAGTATGTTGCCAGTACACTGTCAGAAAAATGTCAAAAATGTGATGGACTTTGTGAATATAAAGATGTTTTTAAACGATGACCTGTTAAACTAAAGCCTAATGACATTTATGGGAAACTAGATTTATTACTCTTTAATTATTCTTAATCAATATATAAGAGCGTTAAACATTTAATGGTTAATAAATTAAAGTTATTGGTATTGTAGAAAACTAACAGTTTTGATTGGCATAAAATATTTCTACCATAACTAATATTAATATTTCAGATAGTGATAATAAACAATTAAACGTGTAAAAATATTAAGTTAGAAACACAGAGGTAACAATAGATTTAATAGAGTTACTTCGTTAAATTAATATCGGTGTTCTTGAAGAATGGACGGCCTGTGAGAATATGGAGAAACATTACAGTATGAAATTGTGAGTGTATTGTAATGTTTTATTTACAGAAAATAGTAAAATATTGGTAGCTGGAAGGTTTTACTCTGTCCAGTTTTTCAGTGTGCGCCATGCGCTTGTGCCGTTGAATCCGTATTTCTGTGAATCCATTGCGCCACTTATCGATCTGCACGTCATTCTGGCGTCTGGTGTGGTCACAGGGGGTTGGATGGTCTGGTTGTCTGGAACACTGGGAACGAAAGGTCGGGGTTCCGAGAAGGGAATTGAAAAGGAAGAGTGGGGGATGAGAGCAGAGATTTCCGTAATCAAAACGAACATGTCATGTTAGCTCCGGGTCTGTTAGTTTCTTTTTACAAAACCCTTGTTTTTAGAATCTGTGAACTTACAATGAACTGAATCAACGCTAATGTTCTTCAGTACTTATAATTTTATTTTACATTGATGTTTCATTTTTGTTCATTTTCTTCTCTTTTCGTTTCTAAACCAGCTATTTGACGTTTGAATGCTAATTATAAGTCATTAATTAAGAAAATTCCCAATTCCTTCTCCTACTCCTATTCTTGTCAAAAAGGAGAAATGTTAGATGTGGCTTCACCTCTTTTATATTTTTGTATCTGGAGGCGTGCACTCGTTCGAAAACAGTCTTATTGTTAAGCATAGTTAATAAGTTAGTGAGGACTTACACTGATGATTATGGTAATGCTATCTCAATGGCGGATTCAGCCCCCCTCCAGAAAAGGCCTAGTGTTCGTTTGTTACCTCCCTTTATTTGGCAAAATTGATTTACATATTTATGTTGAAATTATGTAATATTCAAAAATATTTTTGTATACATATATAATAAAAATAATATACAATAGAATAACAAATATGTTTATTATTTAACAAAAATCTACGACCCCCCTCAAAAAAACAAGATCTGCTGGATCCGCCCTGTGCTATCTTATATTTGATTTCCGTTATGATCTGGGTCTCATTTTAATCGTTTCCACTCATGCCCATAATTAAAATATTATCTACATTATAAATTGTGAAATTAACTTTCCCTAGAATTTATCAATATTAGAGATACTGATTACAAAATTAAATTTTACATTGAACGAATTTTCCTCGAGTCTTCATTGGAGCAATCATTGGTGGTTGTCGGTTCTCAAGGGTTTGGTCTCTTGCCTGTGCACGTACCTTGGCACTGTCGTGATACGGTATTTTGACGTGCATTTGAATCCTGTGATGTGCACCCTCTCACCTACGTTCTTGACTTTAACCATACTCCTTGGCAATTTCTTCGAATCTTCTCTGTTTTGACATTTACCATAATGAGAATATATTCCTTTCGTTGCGTCATTCTCGATACATTCGGTATGTTTTTGTCTAGAGTGCCTAACCTATTATCACGTTCAAAATTAATTCTCCCCAAATATTCGTGACGTATTTACGTGAAGTATTATACGAGGACTGATGTTATTTATGCTCTTAAATGAATTTAAATTCATAATACTCATTAGGAGCAATATGGTGACATAAACCAGTTTTGTAGCAAAATTTGTCTACTTTTTAAGGAAGCCATCCGTGCGGTGCAGTTGGCTTTCTCATGATTTATTTTCATGGTTATACATTTTTTGCATGGTTACCCATTTAAGATGTCATGGGATGCTTTGAAGCAGTGATGAATCCTCGCAGCAGATATGATGTCCATATATTTACGTGTGCTCTTGGTCATCCCGCAACACATGAAGAAATCCATCATGCCGCAACCCGAAATGTTACACTTCCATATCTGTTCTCAGGTGCCCTATCAAATGATTTATACTCACTTCTGTAACGTGTTATTACAGAATCACTTAAACTTTTCCATATACCGCTTTATTCACGTTGAGCCAATTTGAAAATCTGGATTGATTGATCAATTTTGTTTCCGGACGCGTCAACTGCTATAGTCATTAGTCTCGTAAGTGTAGTGCATGATATATCTCAGAGATGCCGACTTGTGGAGGCTTTCTTTTCCAGGTATCCCCGCCCGCACAGCAGCGCCCCAGGCTGGCCAAGCTCTGAGTTTGCGACGTTAATGGAAGTGTTGTTCATGCAGTGGCATAGCGTGGGTGTCAGCCGCCCGTGGCGGAGGAAAATTTCGCCGCCCCTTATTTACGAATTTCAACTTAAAAGGCTTAAATAAACAAGCTTGAACAACATAGCAGATAGTCAAACATTCATTTATATTTATAAAAAACGTAAAAAAAATAGTGCATAGTCGAATGTATTCGTACACGAACAATACAATTTTCAGAAAGTGTAATAATTTAACAATCACCACACGTGTACACATGTGTTACACAAATTTAGTGTAACTTATCAATCCTATAAACTAATTTGCAGGTGTTATACAATAGTGGACACTATTCTTTGTATGATAGAAGTCTATCTTCTCTGAATATTAGTCATAAACAATCCAAGCACAAAATAATACGGTTAACCCATACGAGTAGTATAGACGGTGATGCCAGTCACTACAATGAGCAAGATGTCATTAGTATGTCAAAAAAATCGTCACAGAATAAGTAAAGATTGAGTGCTTATTTCAATCCGTCCTATTTGTAGGTGCGACAAAAATGAAATGGTTCAAATTTTTAAAAGATATTATTATTTATTGTGAAATGTTGCCGCCTCACTACGCTATGCCACTGAGTGCATGTAAGTGTAAATGTATGTATGTGTAAGGGGAAAGAAGGGAACAAGGATGAGAAAGGAAAGTGTGTGATCCATGGGCTGTTTGTTAACTTATTACTCCGGCATTCGCTGATTATTTTGTTTCCTGGTATGGTCATTAGTCTTGTAAGTGTAATGTATATTTAGCAGAAATGAAATTAGCAGTACCCGTTGGAAAAGTTTCACGAAACAAATTTTGAGTCATATTTTAGAAAATGGCGTTTGAGCGTTTCTGAAAATGCGGAATTTTGAGCTCACTCTAACAGAAAACGTGAGTTTCGAGAAACTTTATATGACATTATTTAAAGCACATACATTCATAAATTCAATAATGTGAACATATCGTCGCTAATATAAATATTAACGACATGAGAGACAAATAAAAATAATTTTTTGTAATGTTTGAAAAAAAGAATAGAGCGACATGGCGTTTATGTCATCTTATAGAGAACATTTAGTCCCATCTCTAGCAAAACGCCGAAAAAATTCAAAATTTTCGAAAATTCATAGTTAGCCGTGAAAATCGAAACTATGCCATCTTTATAAGTGTATTTTACTCTACTTTTACAAGAAAAATTTAAAGAAAAAATTTGGATAAGTTTTTGAGAAAATTTTGAAAATGTCTGGGGGGCTTCATGTAAAGTACCCCCAAATTTTGAAGAAAGTTTTTTCAAAATCGCAACACGTGGAGTTGAGCCAGATCGACTGGGGAATATGCATTTGGAAAAAAATCCTACGTATGTTTTAGGCGCTAGTGGTCACAGACGTTTTGAAAAAAAAATTTTTTTCTGTATCGGGGGACTCCAAAACCTGTATGTCCGTTGAAATCTCGAAATGGATTTTCCGCAGCATTACATAACTTCCTCTATACTACGTATATACTCCGTATACTACGTATACGAGAAAATAAAAATTGTAATAATGTACTGGAAAACGGCGTATTTTCGACAGAAACTTTTATTGCCGGGGCCCTGGTAACGAAAACGTGAATAAATCTTGTTCGTATAAGTAGTAAATTACTTCCACCAACAGGAACACTGTGTAGTCAGAATCCATGTTTTGTGGGTCCTTGATAACGAAAAATCAGTTGATGGCAGAACGTCTCTCTGTGTGATCGACACTATCGGCTAAACCGTACAGACAGTTTTCTGCAAAATTGATATTCCTCGATCGATTTAAATGAACTCGAGGCTTTGCGAGTTTTTACGGATATTTTGATTTTTGGGAGTACTTTATATGAAGCCTAAAAAGTTTGCATAATTTTTTCCAAAAATGGCTCAAAATGTTTTGATTAAACTTCGTCCTCGGACAACGAAAGGGCGCAGGAATCCTTTTCGTTGAAATTCTCGATTTTGTGAAAATTGCAAAAGTTGAAATTTTTTTCGGTGTCTTCCTACGGCTACAATATAGAATATCGAGATTTTTTCCTTAATGAAATCTGTTCTTTAATTACAGATCTAAAAGAGAAATAAGGTCATGTACAATTGACGTGAAATACAGGCATTTTCATTTTTTAAAACATTTTTTCTTAAAAAACGGCTCCAAATATTCTTTAAATTTTCTTCTCGTATGTATCAAAGGACCGTAAAAAAGTAGTACTAGTATAATTTGCGGCAAACACCGTTTGTTTTCGAAACTTGCGAAAAGTTAACATTTCAAAACTACAAAATTGAAGATTTTGTTAAACAAAATCGGTTCTAAAAAAATCAGCTGTTTCAAAAGGCCATGTACAATGATTTTTTAAGAAAATAATATTTTTTTGCGGAACATGTACTTAAAATTAATGCAATGTAGAAAAAACATTCTCAAAAACTGTTCCAAATTTTTTCTTTACATTTTTTACACGATAAAACAAGGATGCTTAAAAGAATGGCGCAGGACTCATTTTCGTTGAACGCTGTATCTCAGAATTTTTTAAAATTGCGTGTTGGAAATAATAGGAGAGACAAATTTAAATTAAAATGATTATTTCAGTGAGCCTTGTAAAAACAATAGGCGAGGCAACCATTACAAAATTAATTTTTTATAAATTCCGGAATCAGATGACTTTGGGTGTAAGTATTATTATACAGTAACAAGAATTATAAAAGTTAATAGGTTATACCAATGCTATTTGTTGATAAAATTAAATTTTTTCGTGACAAAAAATACGTTATTGTATTTAAGATAGAACATAATTTTCTAATATCTAAAGTCAATGCTTTGTACATGTCTTCAAGAATTATAATATTACTTTACTTGAAATATCGCACAATTAATCATGGCAAAATAGAGAATATTATAGGTAAATAGTAATTGTAACGCTTGAATAAGTATATTTGAAAGTTTATTATATTTGCGATTCAACAAGTCAAAAGAATGGGAATAAATGCTTTGCTTAATGGTAGGCTTCTTTGGTAGACTCAATTAAGACTAGAATATAGAAAATGCCTTTTGTGCAATTAGAAACAAAGGTGGAATAGAGACAATCCCTCCAGCAGTGATTTTTGATATGATTACTGAGCTGTGTCCCAAAGTACATTTAAATCCGCAGACTTGCTGAATCGAAAATAAAGTTCAAATATGTTCATGTGACAAAAGATCCCAGTAATAAGTAGATTGAGAATGCTCTTGGGAATCCAAATCCCCACACTTTTAACCAATATTCCAAATCGTGTGATTCAGCTTATTGTGAAATCTGAAACCAATGAACTAACTAAATTTACCCACATCCATAATCAATATTTTCTTAAGATACTAAAATTATTTTTTAATAATACCACTTTTTCATTTAACAATATTTATACTCGGGCATTTGGCACGTCCATGCAAGCTCCTCTGTCTCCAGTTCTGACATAATTGATCATCGAGGCGTTACCGAATGAGTGTTTTAATGAGATAGATATTAACTTTCCATCCCCCCCACATATGTAGATGATGTTTTCCTTTTGGTATATCTGAAGGTTCTATTGATGTTGTCCTTAAATATTTAATGATTTCCACGACAGTTTGATATTTACTTATGAAGTAAAAAATCGGGAACTCGGTATTCTAAATGAACAAAATGATGATGGGAAATGTGTCACCAATTGATCTAGAAAACATATTGGATGTGGAAAAATATTAAACATTTTATCCCGCCATTTTATCAGAAAATGCTATAGTTTGTAATCTAACAGACCCAAAAATATCATGGTCACATATTATTAGTAAACCAACCGTTCTAAAGCAGCGATGTAATAAAAGAAAATAATGTCCTGCTAGAGGGACACTCCCCCTGTGTATAAGAATAAACAGCTTCCAGAATAAGACAAACGACTAAAAAGATAATGAGAAAACCTTTATTATAAATCTTCTATTCTCGGTAGGACGAAAAGATCCGATGAGTATCCACCGCGTTCTCCAGATCTAACTTCGTTGGACTTCAACTTACCAGGGAGGTCTTAAGTACGATGAAAACCGTAGAAAACAAGCCTCACTGGTAGTACTTTGGGAATAAACGATTTGAAACGGTATGTGTTGCAATCTCTGAAGACACTTTCGTAATTGTTGCTCGAACAGTAGATCACATACTGAAAAGTATATCGATGCCGATAGTGGGCATTTGGAGCATCTGTTTTAACGGTTGTACCTGTAGAAGTCTAAGATGATTAGTGCTCATCATTTTTTACGTGTGTGAATTCATCTTTATGTTAAGACAAGTTTATTTGCTTGAAGTGTGTCTAAATTTTTTGCACCCTCTGTATATATAATTTTAGGGTCGGATAAATTCGACTTTCGCAGGCTAGTGCTGTCCCCAGGCGTGGGCTCCTGTTTTTATTTATTATCCACGCTTGGGAGATGAGCCATGTAGCGAGCATGACGTATCCCTATTACCTTACCTAGCTTACTTGGCCTGTCAGAGCTTTTTCTTTCGTCACGCAGCTATAGAAACTGAGACGATTTGTATTAGAAAGCTACAACTGCATTTCTACCACGGTTGATAGTCCCCTTTTATACCTGAATTTAGATACGTGCGTGCGTGTGTGGTACACTACCACCTGAACTATGCGTAGGATTTGCTCCAAACTGAACAAACTCCTGTCGATCTGGCCTCATTTGAAGCTCTCCGATTTTCATTCACATTCATTAATTTTTTGGATCACTATTTTTTCCAAAAACGGCTCCGAATTTTCTCTTTAAATTTCTTGTTCGAATAGAGTGAAATACTTATAAAGATGGCATAGGTCCGTTTTTCACTGTTAACTCTGAATTTTCAAAAAGCTGAAATTGCAAAAGACTGACATTTTTTCGGCGTCTTCCTTCTATAAAATTGAAGATAGAGATTTTTCCTTCAAATGAAATTTGTTATCCAAAATTAGTTCTTTTATTAAGGTGATGCACAATTTTTTGAAAAATTTAATAGTTTTCGCACAATATTGAATAAAATGTGTACAACATTAAAAAATACGAAAAAGAAAAATTTCTCAAAAAGTCTCCAAATTTTCGCCTTGGGTAGGGATAGTGCCCAATGTACTGTAAATGATAATAAATGACATTAAATCCATTTTGCTTTATTCGTTTGTTTCTTGAGAATCTACACAATCGTTATTTGTTGACACCTCTTTAAGTCGTTAACATTTACATTACGGGTGATTTGTATACATTATTAAATTTGTTAAAATATGTGCTTCAAATGATGTATCACAAGGCTCTTGAAAAAATCAGAAGGTTTTCTCTGAAAATGAGCTCGAAATTCTGCATTTTCAGAAACGCTCAAACGCCATTTTTTAATAAAGAGCTCCAAACTTTTGAACAGATATTGCTAAATATACTGTTTGAGATGATATGAAGGCCATTTTGCTGTACCCTTTTGTTAAAAAAATACACTTTTTTTTAAATATCTCTTGCGCATTTAATATGCACATATAGAGCGATTTGTATACATTATTGCATTTATGAGTGGATGTGCCGCAAATGACTCCCAGTGAAGTTTTTCGAAATAATAATTATTGACTAAAAATTATTAGTAGGATATTCATACTTCTCTGGTGTTCTGCAAGGCACGTTCTGACCTGGTGAAAGATTTCGTATACCCGCCAAAACCAATGACACTTCTGATAGTTAGTTATGAAATTTCCTTTTATATGTTTATTGGCAAGAAGTGATTATCATTGACTTCTCTACACGTCCATAAACTATATAACATTTATTCTGAGACACCTGGATATATGTTTTGTTATTCACGTACGGCACAATGTTGAATGGTTCCCTCTGGCGTTTTGAATCACTTTTCATTGTTGCAATTCATTTCGGGAAATTTGAAATATTGTCTTGGAATGCAGACGTACACGAAATTAGTTCGAATAAACCGTGTGTGATCAAGTTAATCCATGGAACGGGTTATAAATAAACACCTTCTTTGAGAGGTAATGAGCGTTTCTAAATCTTGTGGGTAAATGTCACAAAATGCAACTGCTGAAGTTCAATCTCTTTCATGACGAAGCTTCCTCGAAGGAATGGATCGATGTTAAACAAGCTCTCGCATTCTTCTTGATTAAACTTCACATGGGAATACATGTTGTTCGGTTTTTACCTTTCAATCTTTGTGTTGTCAGAAGGAATGAAGATAATTTTACTAACAAGTGAACGAAAATAAAATTGTAAGGAACACTGCGAATGGGTCAATATGACGACCTGAATCCATTGCCTAAAATATTTACTGGGGTGTTGAAGTCAAAAGGATTTATGTTCTCCGAATTGGGGCTACTGTTGGAGCTTCTCTTAATACGGATCTTAGTGAAGCTCAGTGTCATCCACCATAACAAAGCTACTGCGATCATTTACATTGGCCTTTAATGGTACCCTGTCATTGAGTTTTACTAATGGTCAATTCCAATTGTGTGCATTAATTAACAAAGAACTTCCGTAAAATGCTAGAAAGTTGCTAGAAAATATGTACACACTTATGAAGATAACAGCATATTGACGTCTGGTTATGGCGTACGATAGTTGTGAATCATCTGTTACGTTTTAAGAGTGTACGAGTAGCTGGGTTGGTATTGTTGATAGAATAGAAGAGATTTCAAACACTGCATATAGAATATTTTACGTATGCGACAATCATTTTTGCTCCTTCACGTGTTTTCAGAGAAGCAAATTTTACAATAATACAATAATTGTGCCAGAGAAATCTAATCACAGTTATAACAAAGAATTTGAAATCCGCAAAATGGGGAATGATAGACAACTTAATATGTATTTTGGAGGAAAGATGTCTATCATATTTCAAAAGTAAAACAAAATGTTACGTCTTTCTTCTGTTGAAATCATAATTCAATTCTAATATTCACTTTAATGATTGAAAAAAAAAATAGTTGATATCTGCTAGCAAATGCTTCCTTATATATTAGAAATGATAGTTAAAAATACATCTCGAAGGCAAAACCGCCCACGCGAAGTTTGAAGCTCTTGTATTCCTACGCAAATGAACTTATTTAAAGCGAAGGAATAATTGTTATGTAACTCGCCCCGTAATCATGCTTAAAAAATAAAAGAAAGTCATAGCTACAAAAATTATTTTATGATGCAAATCACATTTGGTAATGATTTATTGATTTAAATAAAGTTCAGGACTATCCATCATATTTTCCTGGCAATAATAATAATAATAATAATAATAATAATAATAATAATAATAATAATAAATAATTTGTCGGATACTCCAACACGAAGTGTGACAAATCAAAATGCGTTCATATGATAAAAAAAAGTGTCATGCCATGCGAAATGCGAAAATGAAATAAATTGAGATAAGAGGTCACTTGTCAGTGACGAGAGGTATATTTAGTTCGCGGGGAAATACAATTTCGTTACGCGCGGCGAGTGCCTTCTTTGTCTTCAAATGGACAACGCTCGCTTTTAGATCCAGAAAAAAAAATCTGTTCATTGTCCATTATGTTTGTGGTTTGAGTTATTTTATTTCGAATTTAGGATAAATGGGAGTTTTCTTTTGCTTTAGATTTATAACCATTCGTTCACCAATCCGTATGTATGTTATATTTTTTCCAGTTATGTCATGTTTTGATAATGAGGAAATATTCATGGATTTTGTGATTACGGCAGGAGAGACAAACACAGACGGTTGAATGGCGATACGCATTTGTTACGATTTTTCCTGTCGTCAAAGATTGTTAGGGGCACCAGACACATTAGCAGCATGTACGCTCATGCACTTCTTTGGCTGAAACATTTCAATCATAAACTAGTAATGCTACAACCGCACATACTTTCTCGCAGTGTTTATCACGGCTATGAAATTAATAATACTACTAGAACCTGCAAGTGTTTCCAACCAACAAAAGTTTCCACGCTGGAATTCGAACTCAGATTCTTAGGTTCATCATGCCATTCACATTACTTCATACATCTCCCACGTAAACTCAATCTTCCCGATGCTTTAAAAACAATGTTAAACATTGAAAAATACAATTTTTAAAAAAAATTCAGAGATTTTTAATGTCATTATTTCAAGATCTAGTTTTAAAGAACAGATTTCGTTAAGGGAAAAAATCTCTATCATCAATATTGTAGTTTTACAATGTTAGTGTTTTACAATGTTCGTTAATACGGGATGTTTATCGAAAATAAACCGGGAGCGGTAGCTCAGTGCATCAACTGATGTCACTGCAGCGCCTCTGACCGGGAGGTCCGAGGTTCGAGTCCTGATGGCGGCAGGATTTTCGACACTAGCTTTTCAGCTAGGTCGAATTCAGTTGCTGTCTGGAGGAGAATTCTAGCGGCCGGCTGCTCTGATCGGTAGTTTTCCGTGGTTTCTCCGATCACCACCAGGCGAATGCCGGAGCAGTACCCTACCAAACGGGCCACGGACCGCGCGCGATCTGTCCTTCCTATTCCTTGTCCTATCTACTCCCCTTACACACACACGCTTACACTAACATATATCCCGGGAGACCAGTCGGGAGCTTAGAGCTTGTCCCGGCTGGGGCGGTGCCCCGCTGGTGGGAGAGTCCAGGTTAGGGGGAAATCCCGCTAGCCGACGGTAGGTCGGCGCCGGATCTCGCCATCCAGCGGGGGAAGATTTCCGATATCTCCCGAGTGTTCACAAATAAACTAACCTTTTATAAGCTTATTTAAATTATATAAAAAACAATTCAATGGTTTTTACGATGTTTGTTGGTCTGTTTGTCCGGGACAATCTCTGGAATGGCTGAACCGCTTACCATGCGATTTTCACTGGAAGTTGTGTGTTTCGCTGGGCATAACGTGGGCTATCTATTTTCAGGGTTTTTAATTTTTTTCATATGTAAAGAACATTATTAGTTTGACGAATCTGCACGCGTTTTATTGCGATCTTAATGAAATTTTGTTATCGTGATCTTCAAAATAAGAGAAATGCTACTGTGTGTATGAGATTTCGTAAAAATCCTATCCCCCTTTCCTACTCCTTAGAACAGGCATGTCAAGGTCCTGGGCAAGGTAACGAGCTTTCTCGAGTTCACGGGCACTGCATCAAAAGCAACTGGCGCGTGATTTGAAAGTAAGGATTGTACAAAGTGCTTCAGGGTGTCGGTAAGTCACTGGATGCCTGGCCCATGATAGTCTTTTGGGGAAGTCAATGGATAGTTATTGCCGCCAAAACTATATTAATTCTCATTTTCTTTACTAGAGCAAATAAATTGAACATTAAAATAAATACATAAGTCATATTTGAAATTGTCGATTGAAAGAAAATATTAAACATTTTGGATCGCAAATCGGTTTCGTAATCGCGTTAATACAAAAATTGCATTAACGTTTTAAGTTCATGTTAAGTCGTCATGTCAAGTAAGACGGTAGTCGACACCGGATCTCGCCATCCTGCGGAGGAAGATCACTGCCATCTCCGGAGAAAAACATGCACTACACTAACGGGACTAATGACCAAAACAGTTGACGTGCCCGGAAACACGAAAAAATCAAACATCCGAATGACAGTGAATTAGTATACTTAATGTACTGCATTTTAGTACAGTTTATACGAGCCCATTTCTTACAAGTGATACTCTCCACCATGTGATGTTTGAAATGGTTCGAAACAAACAATGCAAAGACACTCTTCATTTCCAGAGCTCTCAGATTTGTCTTTTGTTGTTGTTGTTGTTGTTTTGGCGACATATTAAATCTAAATCTTTATTTGGAAACCTAGCTTTTGGCAAAAAGCTCCTTTTTGTTCTTCCTTCTGTTCTTAGTATAGGACATTTCTCTAACCTTCCTTGTCGCTGTAATTTCTTCTTTAACTGAAGAGCTTGTTAAAATTGAAGGTTTCAAAGGCTTTTTTCTCTTACGGTTTTTCCTTCGAGGAAGAAGTCTGATTTCCTAAGAACTAACTGCTGAAGTAGGCAGCCTATCTTCAACAGAAACTGCAATATTGTTTTCTCGATCACTATATAGCAGCTTAAACTTTTGCTGAAGACTGTTTGCACTTGCTGCAATCTCATCACCAGCGAGTAGATTTTGTGTTGAAGAGCTTGGTTCATTGATAACATGGGGTGAAGTAATTTCTCTTTGGTTTACCTCGACATCTTCATAGTTATCAAAAAGCGGACAATCTATGATAGAGGACGAAAAAGCTTTCGTCTGTAGAAATATTCCTAGTAAAGTCCCATATTCAAGTGGATTGAAATCCTGATTGGATGTTCTTTGCAGTAGCAGCACCAAGTGGCCACTTTGACAATACCTGGGGTGTCATAAATTGAAATAGTGCTTCCGGAATGCGATTTCATCCACTCACACGCAATCTCATGATAATTTACGAGTATTTTGAATGGGCCATATATTGACATTTACGGGCTATAATCTGTGATTGATTATAGTTGAAATGACACTAGTACTACCCCACTTTCTTTGCAGAAATCCAAAACGTCTTTATGAAAATGAGAGGCTTATCCAGTAGCCCTAACACTGGAGACTTTAAAAACATCTCACATTCTTCACAAAATGCTTCATAAACAATGAAAAGGCAGGACCACCATTCATCCACTAGGATTTGCATTGCGACAACAGTCTATTGGACCATCCCGAATGAGGTGTTCAAAATATATTGACACGGAAATACAAACATTGGAAGGATTAAATTTCGTACAGTGTTAACTCCAAAAACAATTGTTAGATGAGTGCCCCTCTCTGCTGAAGTCATTCCAACCTCTTTTTTTTTAACCCTTTTCTGCTTTTTTTCATGGGCTTTTATTGTGTTCCTACCCCCGTCTCATCTAGGTTTCAAATTTCATTTGCATTGAAACCGTATTTTTCGAAAACGAAGACTAATTTGTTGAAAAACATCTCAACATTGGGTTTATTGAAACTTTGTTTCGACTCAAACTAGTAGCTTCAGAACGTCGTAGAGATTTTAGAGTGACTCTGCATATACTTCGTTATCCAATCCACAATTGCAGACGTCCTCGTTATCGAATCGCACCAAAATCTTATGCTAAGCTTCCTAATTCCGAAGGTCTTGTACTATAAAATATATTTGCAGATTGAACAGGATATTCACACACATATTCACACATTCACACAAGTTCTTGAAGGAATGAATATATTCCCTGTGGAGTGAATACCATACATGATTTTTTATTACCCATTTGAGGAACCCCTTCTGCATGAGGCATATTTTTTCTTCTTCGTTATATATCTGCATACTGGCATTCTATTCACACTAAACATTTCAGCAGCTACCTTTAAAGTACATCTTCCATATTCGACTTCCAAGGCGGCCCTTTTGTAGTCTTCCCACGGAGCTTTCGCTCTTTCAGTTCGCGTCTTGAAATTCCTCACCGTATTTCCTGAAATTAAAATTATTGTCAAAAAGTATCGGGGAAAGTAGTTATACTGTCATTACGTGCCTCTTAGAACCTGTCACAACTAGTCCCGAGAGACAGTTATATGAATTCCCGTTTTTATTTCAGGTTATATTGTCATTCATATAAATAAAAAAACTACGAATTATAGCTTAAAATGTAAGTTTTTCAATGGCACTGAGTAATTGAAAATACATCAGATTTATTATTGCTAAGGTTGACTGCAAACATCCGATGGATTTTTTGTTCACTACGTGTGAAACAAAACGTTCGTGAATAAGCAAATCGACCAGCGATTCCCGCAGAAACTCTAATAACATACTGTGGCTAAGTTTTGCAACGTGCAAGTAAAATATCACGCGGTGTTCTTTATTGGATCGGTCAGTAAACACGATGTCACAACTATCCCGGGTCTCCCCTATTTGATTCAAAATATTTTCATCTGAACCATTATTAGTTATAGTTAGACGCACTATTACTAACTTGGCACTAAGTTGGTACGCACTTTGCGCGTCCATTCCTCGCTTCAGCTTGCTCGTGTACACCCTTCTCTGGATTTGAGAAGGAAATGAGAGTGGATGCTGGTAAAGTTGTCCATGCTCGCAGGAGCGTTGAGCTTCCCACACAGGCAAGTAGTTCGTGCGGGTGAGTTGAATGTGCTTGCCTTAGAGCAATATTTAAGTCTGCACTCTTTCCGATTTTCGCAAATATCTTAAAAACAATGAGTAAATTTACCAAAGTGTATTAAACGTTTTTGAAGGAAATAGTTACTACACCTTTTGGGAGTGTGTGACAACGCATCTGTTTATTGCTGCCCATAACCACATGATGGTACATCATACCACACAACGGTAATAACAAACATGGTAGGATGGGGAGGCAGGGCGGACCAAGCGAGACAGGGTGATTACGATTATTAAATACCCGGCAATGGATTCTTCAGCTAGTCGTAAATATATCAGTGAAAAGACTTTTGAACTTTGTAACTTAATAACAGAAACTTGTACTTGTTTCTTAATTTAATTAAAACTGCTGAGCCCATTTTTTAAGTGATACCCCCTCTTGTTCTCGCTTTTTTAAGTCCCGTCTTTTGACTTCGAGGTTGGCAATCCTAATCTAAAGTTTGTTTGTCAGTCCCCTTCAGCATCTAATTTTTATCCTTGACGTCTCGTAATCAGCGAGTTTATTTTTTTGAAGTTTGAAGTGAACATCATTTACATTGTTTCGATGTGCTTGAATTCCTCTATTATTCCAAACATTGAGTTTCTTGAAGGATTTGTTTTATATAGTAATTTTTCGACATTTTAGGCGGTCAACGTTTTAGTACAACGTTTAGTAAACGTTTTTCTTTACATCCACAAATTCTCAAATGATTACTTAATTATTGATCTTTACTAGTGTGTAATAATGTCCTTTGTCCATTTTCTGACCGATCTAGCTCGTCTATAAGTAGCATCTTGCCTTCCTAAAGCCATTGTTCTCTACGATCTTGTTTGTCGTTCTACATTGTCTCGTACAACCACTTTATTTATGAAGATTTCGTAGTGCAGCAAATGAACTTTGCTGTAGCTGATCTCCTTAAGATATAATTTAATTGTATTTTTAAACGCATAGGGAACACTTTGCCTGTGACATGACATATTTCAAAAAGTTCCTATTGACTAAAACAAGGACGGCCTTCTTCCTAATGCTTGTTGTGATGCTTCATGATAATTAAAGTGTAGCTGGCCTGGCATTACACTTCATCAGTTTTATTTTCCGGACTACCACATTTGGATTGCGCTTACCGACTTCAGTTCTTTTTCTCCGTTAATGCTTCGCTGGTTCTTTACGAGGCGTAGATAACAGCCATGCTTCTAACCTTGACGAAATTCTCTCGTGTGCAACCAGAGCGCACAGAGTTAGTTTCACCTTTTGAGGTGTCATTTGGGAGAGAAGAGGACGCATAGGCCCAAATTCTTACTCCTGCACACGACACAGGTTCCTGGAATATTGTCAAAGGCGTATAAACCACTCAAGTGTGCGGACGAATAGGAAGTGATTTTCGTGTAGTTTAATTTGCTACAAACTTTTTATTGACTATCCGCGTTCTCGTAATCACTTCTTGCTTGGGGTAGCCCTCGCAAATTTTTTCTACCGGGTATGGAAATATCCGCTAAATATGGATATAGAAGCTTTCAAGGGAAATGTAGAGAAGGTAAATAAGTACTACTATCGTGTAGAATCCCTTCCAGATACTCATTAAATGAATTTATTGTTAAGTGCAATTCAGTTTCTGAAAAAGTTTATTATATATTAGCTTAATAT